>JAGFBS010000119.1:0-39861 GCA_018397855.1 Boletus reticuloceps
AAAGAAGAGGTATGCATCCGTTGATGCACGTGTCATTCAGGCACGCTGTTGGTGATCAGAGGATCTCGAGGTTGGAGGCTTCAAAGATCATCCGCGGAAAGCCCTCTTGGGTTGGGTATACTCGTTCCACGTGTGTTCTTGGAATGTTGGTGTAGTTGCCCGACGGGACAGGAGTTTTGTCAATTGTGATGTTCTGGTTGGCCGTCAGTAATAAATCCAAGACAATTGAGATGTAAGAAGTGGATGTATGACATACCAATGGGTATTCCCAAATAATGCGCACATGTGGACAACTGACTGGCTCGTCTAACTCCTCAGGGACTTCATTGGAGTGGTCTGACAGATAGTCGGCAAGAATAGGATTTGTGGCGTCGGAATGATCGAAGCTGTCTGGTGGAGCATCAGGAATGTCCACCTCATCATCCTCTGCGACAGGAAGGGGGACTTCCACAGTGGTTGCATTTACCCACAATAATGCTATTTGAGGTGTTCCTCCAGAAAGACGCGTCGCCAATGACAACGCTTCCTTATGGCGGCTCTCAAAGCGCACTGCGGAGGTAACGGGACTGACCCATCGAGGCTCGAGGGCAAGGATGTGGTTGCGACACTGTTGAAGCAGCAGAATATACAGTTCGTCTAGCAGGTGTTTCAGGCATGCATGGGAGTAGATTGGACTAAACTCACTTCTGGGGGTATGCAAAGAGAGTTCCAACACAGCGAGTTCATCACCATACCAACGGCACAAATTGTCCGCTTCCGTGCCGAGGCGTCGCTGCTCCTCCAAACACCTCTCCAACTTGAGCATGCCTCAGATCCCGTGACGGACATCTTGATCCTCCATCCAGAGAGGCACTTGTCCAGAGGATGGCGTAATCCATACATCCTCCAGTAGTGTTTGATCTTCTCGAAGTTCTGCGAGCTTGGTCGGAAGAGGTTTCGGGAGAGGTATTGTTCACTGAGGATCATAGAGTGTCTCAAGATGTTCGCAGTAAGAATTGAATTTCCGGATGGCACTCAGAAGGGCGGGTTGACGTTTCGCAATGGCTTTGCGGGTCTGTTGGTGCAGCTTCGTACCTAACCAAATCAGATTTGGCCAAATGCAGGAACGGGATACCCACCGAGAGGCTTCTGAGCTCCCCCAACCGCCCGGTCTAACTTGTTCCATTCGAAAAAGGAAGCAATGGCACGCTTTCGGATGTTGATCTTGAGATCACGAGCTAAAATAAGAAGGTGAACGAAATTGAAATCAACGCCTTTGAGTTCCGGGAATTGGTCCTGAACATTGAGGGAAGTGTAGAGCGCGTCCACCTTGCTCATGAGGCGCTCATGGGTTCGTTCCAAGCCTTGCATTATGCCTAGTGCTTCCTCACCAATACCTTCAGAGTTTTTCTCAATCAAGCTCCGAGCCGCCTGCAGGGCTCGTTCAGTAGAGTCCAGGTCAGACTGGAGTGAAATCACGGTGTCAAGTTGCTTCTTGAGGCGTTGGGGGGCATCTAAAAACATTTCTGATGTCGAAGAGACATATACTTAATTATCTCGGGAACGTACGCGCGCGAATTGAGAGTTGTGAGTCCTTCTGCAGTGCCCACTGTTCCTTCAAGTCTCCAATGGAATAGCCAGATTCTTTCACTTGTCCTTGGGCAGCTTCTCCCTGTTCCTGTACGCCACGTTTGAGGCGTCGTTTGATCCAATCACCGAGATCCGCTCGCATCTCATGGCCGACCACACCGGCCTGACGATCAATCAACCAGATCCTTTGTTGCCGCTATAAAAAGTTATACATCCATTTTGAGAATCTGTGAAGCTGACTTACAGTTGAAGAACGCTCAATGCCAATCAATTTGATTAGTCTCGACCACAATCGTTCTGTACCTTCTCCATCTGACAGGCCGAGACCCGTCGCCAAACGAGGATTGTAGACCAGCTGACAAGCCCACTCATGCCCATAGGCGTGCATGGCACTAGTAGCAAAACGCAACCGATGGGTAACGTGAACGTTGAGAATATCATACTACAAGTAGAAACATGAGAATGATGGCGGACCACATAAGGTGACTCACCTTCGTCAGTGTTCGTGCCAAGACACAACCAATGTCATAAAAGACTACGACAGTCGTGGTTTCGGGTAGAAGTGAGAACAGGTGACTGATAAGGGCAACAGAGTATTTTGTTGTTTACCAGGGGAATCAATGTTGGCGAAGAATAGTGGGATGTCGTGGCGACATATGAGACCCATAACGCCAGTGTCGTCGTAGATGTCCGTAGCAGTCTTCGTCTTGTTCCCATCTGTGGCATCATACGATGATTCGCATTCATCGATGGCTTCATCAGGAACAAGGGAGCGATATACCTTCGCCGGCTTCTTCCGCTGCTTCGAATTCGTCGATGGGGGTGAAATCTAACAAAAATGAGTGATACGTTTCAATACACAGTGAGAATGACTCTCGGATAAGGACTCACGATCAAACATCAGACATAGAATTCTAGTCTGCTTGCGTTCACAGTCCGCAGAGTGACAGAATGAAAGACGATCATTGATTATTCCAAGAGGTTTGCCGAGAGTACGGGTTGTATACTGCAGATACAGAACAACAAGTCTTGGGAGAAGTTCTTTCCAGTTGGCGTACAGACGCTGTGTGCTATCCACATGGTTTCGTGAATGTTGGCAAGGAATGGACGAGGGGACCACCGGGGTCTGAGGATTATCAGTCTGCAATGCCTCCGCATCATACTGGAGTGGGTGGTCATCCATCCCATCCATAGGGAAGTCGTCATCACTTAACGGTGCCAGTGGTAATGCTGGAGCGTGCTCAGGGGGAATGTCCGGATGCTGCGTCTCGGAGCGGTTGAGTAATTCTGCCAACCGTGCAAGATTTTGTTGATGTCGGGCAGTTTGGCCAGGGATAGTGACAAGTCTGCGTGTTTTATTCTTGTCTCTGGGTCGCTTTGGGCTTGCAAAGTGGTGTTCAAGCCCAGATGTTGACGGCTGCGCCCTTCGAGTTCCAGGATGGGGAGGCATGATAGTCACTGTGTGCAGCCCGAGTGCCAGAAAATGTACAGAAGGCTCCACACAACCTCCAGAGGAGTATTCAGGCGAGGTCAGTAAGCAAAAATTATATCAGATGTGCGGAGGTACAGGAGGCACATGCGGAGGTGGCGGGAGGCACAAGAGGCACTACTGAGTTGACTACATCTTACCAAACTGGAGATCTTGGGAGGCGCTGGAGGCCCAGGAGGCCTGGTCGCAATATTGATTTCACGATTGTCCACGGATGATCGGCCTGAGAGGATGATTACTACTGACATAATAAACTGGCCTCTTAGAGGTCTATTGGTACCGAGATAGTACTGCCTTAAGTGGTCCTGGGTGATCGTAGATACCCCTGGATCCGCTGGATTATAACCGGTCAACCACTGGCTTCCACTCAAAAGGCGACTGTGCTGTGTTCTGCATCTCTGAATTGTCGTGGTCTGGATTCTCAGACCGCTAACTGATTTCACCCAACGTGACCGAGCCTGAGCGTTCCGTTTCCGTTCCGTGAATTGGTAAAGGACTAGAACAGGCGACAGTCCCAATAGAAGGGGATAGATGGTGGTAGCATCAGTGAACAAAATAGATATACAATATGATGACATTGGTATACTTCGTGGTGCAGGTCTGGGACTGAGCTAGTCGACTTCGAACGATCAATTCATCATGCATCATGCACCATGAGCCATGAGGCCCTGATGAGCAACACGCTCCTAACTTGAAATTTCCTACGAGTCAGCGCCAATGCTCATATATAAGGCATACTCTCGACACATGTACAAGAGCTTTCTTAGCTGGCCCTCATCTCCCCCAGGATGACCGGCAGATTGGTCATGCACAGGGGCCGCGATTCGGGATAGGGTTCGGTTGAAAAGTCAGCCAGACTTATCCACAGTAGTGAATAAGTCCGGGTGCTCGTCGCATTTTTCCACTGCTGTTATTAACCAATCTGTTATTAACTAGTGTAAAAGTACTATTCAGCTCTGTGAATAAATGTTTTGCAGTGAAAAACTGTGAAAAATTTAAAATCCCAGTTAATCTCTGTAGTAGACATGTCAACAACTGTCTTCACTACCGTACGAGGCTTCGAATGGGAAGCAACACTGGTGACGGGCTCAATAGCCAGTAAATCACGCAATGCCCCGTTGTCAAGTGACACATCTTCGTCCGTCAGCAGGTTCGTCTCGACCAACCCATCACACCATTGGTCTTTGTCAATGGGGACGAGAAGCATATCAGCATTGAAGTCTTCGGGTTGGCTGATGACCTCGTCTTCACTTTCTCCGTCGCTTTCAGGGTCACCCGGTGGGTAGTAATCTGGGCCACTACTATTACTGTTCCCAGGTGTTGTACTTGCATTCCCGAGCACGGTCGCCTGTAGTAGCTCCTTGTCCATATCACGAAATTTGACAACAGGCCGGTAGCATTCCTTTCGGTGCACAGCCTTTTTCTGTGTCAGAAGTGAGTGAGCTGTGGTTCACCCAGACTGAAATAAGTGAAGACGGACAGAGTCAGTCCTGTAGTACTGTCCAATTTGAATCATGTTGATTAGTGTACGGGCGTTCTGATTTGCACGCAGAGGTGAGTTCAGCCACGTAAGTGTTGAGCCAGTCCGCTCGTCAGGCATGGAGTTGACGAGGACCGCAAAGATTTTGGTCGCGAGAATCTACAAATGACTCAATTACAAAGGAAATTCCTATCAAGAATGCAGCGCACACTGAGCACCTGGGCGTTACGATTAGGTTTGAGTGTTTCCCACCACGTGTAGGGGTCGTTGTTCACTACAGGATCATCAAAGGGCCACTTGCCGAGCCAGTACGTAATGTCTAGTTTTGACTGGGAACTTTTCAGTTTCTTGACTGCGGGTTCATACAACATTGATTCAGCTTTCGAACATAGAGACTTGGGTGTGGACTCAGCGGAAACAGCTGCCTGGACCCTCACACCAAGCGAAGCACTTCTCGATGCCTCTATCGCCTCCCGCTTCAGATCCAGGTCAAGATGTGCACATGTCGACGCGTGCTTCAGTACCCGATCCTCCTGCGGGCTCCCCTTGCGTATATGATCGCATTTGGAAGCAATACACCGCCAGCTTTTGCCCTCGTCAAGCCTGATGACAAAATATCACCAGGTCCGAAGTCCGGAGACTCCTCCGGACATGGGGACTCATAACAGACTTGTCCCATCTCCGGAGTTCACATCTCTGAGACTCTGGAGCGTGTATGTATCACTATATTGTGTGGCGCGATCCTTACGCTTACCCTACTAATTGAGGTACGAGTGTCCCTTTACCATACACTATATAAACCCTCCACTTCATACTATAGCACCTCAGTCGTTTCTGTCCTCTTTGGCATCGACTGAGGTAAGTCTCTTACATCTTGTTACGACTTTATCTTTTGTTTTCTCTTATCGCTTATCTTGTACTACACGCACTGCGAACACTATTCCTTTTCTACGATGACTTCCCTTATCTCCAGTTCCTTCCCGTCGGCACCCCGACAGTACTCCACTTGTTTAGTCATCGTATATCTTCCTCCACATTCTATCTCATTCCTTCACATTCTATGCCTACCCTTAAACTTCTCTTCCATGTAGTATATAAACCGTCGTTTATCTTCCCATGTACTTTCTTTACTCTTGAGCTCCCTTGTATTCTTGTACCTTGTACAATCTATCGCTCTTGTGGTCCTCACTTGAACTGTTGGTAATCAGCCCAACTTCCTTGAACCCTTGAACCTCGTGTGGACGACCCCACGAGTTCCTTGACCCCTTGTAGTCTTCGTCCTACTCTGAAGGACGTTACTTCTATAAGACCTCGTCGTGCTTCTGAGTCGACGCTCTCCTCGTTCTTCGCTTTAACAGGGGCTACGCTCATACCTACCCGGTCCAAGCGTAACAAAAGCTCAAGAGTATATCCCTATCGGCTACCATCGCTGTAAGCCGCCACCATTTCGAACTCTCAACGACCCACTAGCCTCTGGGGCCTTCGCCGCCCATCCCTTGCTCCCTCCACCTCAGCATCTTCATCTGAGGACGAACCCCTGACCCACCTCTTTGACCAAGACGTCCCGCTCTCTTCTGAAGCGGAACTCCTTGCCGATCAAGAACTAGCTCAGAACCTCTCTGTTTCCCTCTCCATTCCTCGCATTCCTACTCCTCCCTCTCCCACTCCTATCTCTCGACCACCACTACCCTTCGGCTCCTTCCCACCACCGAACCCTCACCCTCCCATTCCTCCTACTCCTCTCAGAATGACCTCCACCTCGAAACCCTCTGAACTCCGTCTCGGCACCCCCGAAGCCTTTGACAGAAACTTTGACAAAATCAATGCTTGGATGTCCTCCATCATGACCTACCTCCTCGTTAACGAGGAAATCTATAACACAGACGCCAAGCAAATAGTGTTTGCCCTTTCCTACATGACAAAAGGAACGGCCGCTACCTGGGCTTCCACCTATCGACAGGCTGCCCTTGACGCTCTCGCTGCAGGAACCACCGCCACTCTCTCACTCGGAACAATGACCGAGTTCACAAAAAAATTCACCTCAGCATTTAAGCATGCCAACACCAAGGGAAACGCTCTCAACTGGCTTATGACCGCCAGAATGGAAAAGAGGTACAACGGAAAAGAGAACATTCCGTTAAACAACTACGTCATGAACTTTGTAAACCAAACCTCCATCGCACAAGTAACCGACCACGCAGTCCTTATCCAACTCTTCAAAAACGGGATACCCGCCGGACTCATGCGTAACATTCAGATGATGGAGAAAGTACCCACCAAAAGCCAATACGAACACGTCCAAGAGCTCACCAAACAAGGAGGAAAGACCCCTACTACGTACTCTTCCTCCACTACCACCCATCGCAAAGAACGAGACCCTAACGCCATGGACGTTGACACTATCCGCGTCTCTAAAATGACTCCAGAAGAACGCCAACGCTGCATCAAGGAAGGACGTTGCTTCCGCTGCCGAAAGACTGGTCACCGATCTGGTGACTGCCCCAACTTCCCCTCCGCCTCTTCCTCCACCAAAGAACGAAAGGTTCGAAAGGTCGAAGAAGAACTCCCTCAACTCCAAGAGATTGAGGACGACGACGATGAAACCACCGTTAGGAAGGTTTCTTTCTCCTGCCCTTCGCAGGATTTTTAAAAAGGAGATCTCAGTCGACGCGAGTCCCTCCTATTGCTACAGTTGCTCCTGTACTAGTATCGAAATCATCTAGATCAATGAGAATCCCCATTCAACTCATCGATCCTTCGCATACTATGAAAGTCGTCGACACCTGTGCCCTGGTTGATAGTGGCGCCGATATCAACTGCATTGACTGGCAGTTCATTCGAAAGAACTCCCTCCCCACCACGAAACTTGATGTTCCCATTCGGGTACGAAATGTCGACCAATCTGCCAATCAAAAAGGCGAGATTCGATTCACCTGCACCCTCTTCGCCAACATCGAAGGAATCGCTCACAAACTCCTTCTCTACGTCATGAACTGTGGACGTGAAAACGTCATCCTAGGACTCCCCTGGCTCAAAGCAGTCAACCCTTCCATCGACTGGACCTCCCAGACCCTTTCCATCCCTGAATCCTCCGACCAATCCACCAAATTCTACCAAACGCACGTCGCTGATCAAAAGCGACATGACTCCTTCTTCACCAAAACCACCACCTCTTGTCCTCCTCGCCATATCAACGTCGACTCTGTATATGATAGTCGACTCTATGAATACCTTGAGCATGAAACCGAACAACAGTACATGCATCGCGCCCGCCAGAACTATGCCATACATCGCATCATCCGCTGCGGCTCCTATTACCTTCCCAACAACTCTCCAGTCATCGCCAAACTAACCACCGCCACGGAACTCGCCGCTGCCGCTGAGAAAACCAAGCCCAAAATATCCTTACCGGCTGAGTACTCTGACTACGCATCAGTTTTCTCCAAAGAAGCCACTGATCACCTTCCCCCATCACGATCTTACGACCACGAGATCAACCTTAAAGACTCCTTCTCCCCAAAGATCGGAAAGGTCTATCCCCTTTCTCCAGCCGAACAGAAAGCGACGGAAGACTTCCTAGACGAGAACCTAACGGCCGGAAAGATTCGCCCCTCGAACTCCCCCCAAGCATCCTCCTTCTTTTTCGTCAAGAAAAAGGATGGTAAACTACGCCCTTGCCAAGACTACCGCTACCTGAACGAACACACCGTTCGGGATGCTTACCCACTTCCGCTCATCTCTGATCTCGTCGACAAGCTCAAAGACGCTAAAGTCTTCACTAAGTTCGATGTCCGATGGGGATACAACAACGTCCGAATTAAAGACGGACACCAATGGAAGTCGGCCTTCATCACCCACAAGGGTCTCTTCGAACCCCTTGTCATGTTCTTCGGTCTCTGTAATTCCCCCGCCACCTTCCAACGATTCATGAATGACTCCTTCCGTGATATGATCACAGAAGGATGGCTCGTCATCTATATGGACGACCTCCTCATCTTCTCTCCCGACAAAACTACACACGAGGAACGTACCAAACGAGTTCTCCAGCGCATGCAGGAACTCGACCTCCATTTAAAACTTGAGAAATGCCAATTTGCCACTGAAACAGTGGAATACCTCGGCATGATCGTAGAACCTGGCCGCATTGCTATGGACCCCGTCAAACTTGATGGAATTTCCAAATGGCCTACCCCGACCACCCCTAAGGAAGTCCGCTCCTTCCTTGGCTTCGCCAACTTCTATTGCCGCTTCATCCCTGACTACTCAACCGTCGCTAGACCGCTTATCGACCTTACCAAGAAGAACCAACCTTGGAAATGGTCCGATGAATGCGACCAATGCTTCTCCCATCTCAAAGGACTCTTCCTTGCCGAACCAGTCCTTCGGCTTGCTGACCATTCCAAACCCTTTGCCATTGCCACCGACACTTCCAAATACGCCACCGGTGCAATTCTCCTCCAAACCGATACCAACAGTGACTGGCATCCCTGCTCCTACCTCTCCCAATCCTTCTCCCCCGCTGAACGCAACTACGATATCTACGATCGCGAACTCCTCGCTATCATCCGCGCCCTTAAAGCTTGGAGACACTATCTCCATGGAGCTTCCTTCCCGGTTCAGGTCTTCACCGATCACAAGAACCTCACCTACTTCCGTCAACCAAAGGACCTTAACTGTCGCCAAGCCCGCTGGTTGTTAGATTTAGCGGACTTCGACCTTAAAATGATCCACGTTCCTGGCTCCCTACTCTCCGGACCGGATGCCCTATCACGCCGGCGAGACTTTATTCCTACAGACTCCAATGAGAACAAAGGAACCACCCTTCTACCCCCTTCTATGTTTGTCCGTCTTATCGACTCCACGCTGGCCCACCATATCTCCTCTTCCTCGGCCTCCGACCCACTTGTCCTTCAGGCACTCCAGGCGCTCGATGGAACCATTCCCCCCGCCTTCCGTTCCCGCCTCTCTGATTGGCAACACTCAGAAGGTGTCCTTACGTACAAAGGCCGTGTTTACGTACCCCCCGATGAAACCCTCCGCCACTCCATCCTCGAACGATGTCATGACCACGAGTCTACCGGTCACCCTGGTTACCTGAAGACTCGCCAGCTTGTCGCAGCTGAATTCTGGTGGCCCGGACTCGCACAATATGTCCGGAAGTACGTCGAAGGGTGTTCTGTTTGCCAGCAGAATAAGTCGAACACGCACCCTACCGTCCCTGCTCTCACCCCGATCAAGTCATCCTGCACACGCCCATTTCAACAGGTCTCCTGTGATCTCATCATGGATCTCCCCATTTCCACTTCTTCTTCATTTGATTCTCTTCTAGTCGTGGTGGACCACGGCCTTACTAAGGGGGTAATTCTTTGTCCCACGAAGAAGACTATTACCGCCGAAGGCGTCGCTTCCCTTTTCTTCCACAAGGTCTACCTCCGCTTCGGCCTCTATGACAAAATTATCTCCGATCGTGGTCCTCAATTCGCATCCTCCTTCGCTCAAGAGCTAGGATGACTCCTGAACTACGACATCTCCCTCTCCACCGCATATCACCCCCAATCTGATGGAGAAACAGAACGAGTCAACCAAGAGGTTGAAACATACCTTCGAATCTTCTGTGGCAGTAATCCCTCCTCATGGGCCGATAAGATCTCCCACGCAGAATTCGCTCACAACCACCGCCCCCACTCCGTCACCAGTAAATCTCCGTTCTATCTCATGATGGGATATGAACCCCGTGCTCTTCCCTCGGTACTTGCCGAATCTTCCCTTCCCGCAATCAATACCCGCCTCAAAGACCTCTCCGCCGCCCGAGAAGAAGCACTAGCTTCTCATGAACTCGCTCGACAAGTCATGACTTCTCGGAATAACCGAGGATTCACTCCCTTCACCCTTGGAGACAAGGTCTGGCTCGAAGCCAGGAATCTCCGCCGCTCCATCATCAATCCAAAGTTCGCCCCGAAACGAGAAGGACCCTTCGTAATCACCAAAGTCCTATCTCCCATCACATACCAACTCCGCTTACCGAAAGTCTGGAAGATCCATCCCGTCTTCCATGCTTCTCTCTTATCTCCTTATCGCGAGAATGCCGTCCATGGGAAAAACTTCCCTTCTCCTCCACCTGACCTTATCGACGGAGAAGAGGAATACGAAATAGATAAAATCATACGGCACCGCGGAACCCCGAAAAGCCGCATGTTCCTTATCCGCTGGAAAGGATACTCCGCCGAAGAAGATTCTTGGATCCCTGAACGGAACTTAAAACATTCCAAGACCACTCTCCAGGACTATAAGAAACTCCATCCCTCCGTTTTCTCCTCCTAGATCCTTTCCAGCAAACTATGTCTTTCGAAAATCTGTCAATCTCCACCGAATCTTCTCTCTCTGTCTCGTCCGCACCCGCATCTCCCTCTTCCACCGTCGCTGAACCCGGATGGAACTCCTCTTCCGTTACCTACTACCCATCCAACATCCCTGGAACCGCAACCATCGATGAACCGTTAACTTTTCCTGCTCCCATTCCTACCACCCCTATCGTTTTCCATCCCCCTCTTCTTGTACCTGATGAAACCGCTCCAGAACCTCGTCCAATCCTCGCAGTAAACCTTCCCCTCTATGCCAATAATATGAGACCCGATACTCCCTCTCCCCGATACATACGAAACCTTTCCAACTATATCTTAGATTCTCATTTCTCTATCCCCCTCGAAGCCCACATGGACATGAACTCCGCCTTCCTCGGCCTTTATAAGGCATACCAGCAGACTCAGAGACTCTCCCTCGTCACCAACAACTTCACCGCGTTCAATACCCCAGAGCTCGATAGACAATGGGTCGCTTCCTCCCAAGCGAACATTCTCGCCAACCTTCATCAAGTGATGTACCAGATGGAGTTCGGCGAATTCATCACCGATATTGACCGCTATACCTTGGAACTTGCAGTAGAACGAATAGCTTCTGCCCAGACTATTCCCCTTGTACACTCCGCTCTCACCGCGATCAATACCCCTGCATCTACTCCATCCGCATTGTCTTCTCCTCTTTCCCCCGAAGAAGTCGTTGTCTTAGATCGCGCTGAACAAGCCCATAACAACCGGAATACCCCCTTCTATGGGGCCTTAGAACGTCAACCTCTCCTCCCCTCTCACCCAAGCTATGCCCACGCCTGTTACCAATGCCACCGCATCGGACACGTACGCCACAACTGTCCCTTCTACATGTGTCCTATCACTGGCTGTCGCCAATGGGCTCCTGGACATGACCAGCACTCCTGCCATATGGCCACTCGTCGTCCTTCCCTTGCGAACCGACTCTCTACTGTCAGCCCTACTCGTACTCGTGGTACCTTAGCTAGCCGTCTGTCTGATGGCCCCTCTCGTTACCATACTCCTTCCTCTACAGAGAGACGTTCTCCCCCACGACAGTCTTCGTCGTCTTCCTCCGGTTCCTCCCGAGGCTCCTCTTCTCATCGGTCTTACCGATCCGCTCGTTCCTCCGGTACTCAACGGGTACTTCCTGTCCCTCCTCCGCGCGTTTCTGCTCCATCCCCAGACTATCTTGATAATGCGCAGTATGATGATCCCATCACCGAGGACGGTTACGCCAACATCACTGGCTCCCCCGGCGCTTCATACTCTAGTCTCTATTAGTCCTTCGACGTTGTCTCGGATCTAGTAGGGGGGTAATGTTACGACTTTATCTTTTGTTTTCTCTTATCGCTTATCTTGTACTACACGCACTGCGAACACTATTCCTTTTCTACGATGACTTCCCTTATCTCCAGTTCCTTCCCGTCGGCACCCCGACAGTACTCCACTTGTTTAGTCATCGTATATCTTCCTCCACATTCTATCTCATTCCTTCACATTCTATGCCTACCCTTAAACTTCTCTTCCATGTAGTATATAAACCGTCGTTTATCTTCCCATGTACTTTCTTTACTCTTGAGCTCCCTTGTATTCTTGTACCTTGTACAATCTATCGCTCTTGTGGTCCTCACTTGAACTGTTGGTAATCAGCCCAACTTCCTTGAACCCTTGAACCTCGTGTGGACGACCCCACGAGTTCCTTGACCCCTTGTAGTCTTCGTCCTACTCTGAAGGACGTTACTTCTATAAGACCTCGTCGTGCTTCTGAGTCGACGCTCTCCTCGTTCTTCGCTTTAACAGGGGCTACGCTCGTACCTACCCGGTCCAAGCGTAACACATCTAGTATTCACCCCTGTACTCATAGTCGTAGCTCCGGTCTACTCCGGTCTTCGCTAGGTAAATACTAAGTCGTTTCTGTCCTCTTTGGCATCGACTGAGCTCCGGTCTACTCCGGTCTTCGCTAGCTCCGCTCCGCTCCGGACCTCCGGACTAGTCAGTCTTGCCTTCGGACTCTGTTACCTGATGATCAGCTTGTTCATCAGTGGCTTTAGAGGGTGACCTTTCGAAGTGTTGGTGTGCATAACCAATCGAGCAGATGCTTCGCTATGTTTGAGGGTGTCCTGCGAGTCTCTGGAGAGCGCCTGAATGAAGACGATCAGTCCAAGTCTGTAATCATTGCATTTGTGAACTCAAATGTACCATCTCTAGTGTTATTTGCTGTGACGAGTCAGGGTCCTCGAAGTTCATCGCCGTCTGCTGTGCAGGCTGTCGAGACAGAAGTAAGACTGAGCATGGTGGGCAATGGGCATCCTGAGCTGGTCAACATACCATTCGTTTATACTGTCCATAGACCTTGTATACACCTGCTACAATGTCTATCCCCCACTTTTTGAGGACATTATCATTTGGAAATCTAAGGTGGTACTTTTCGAGGACATCAACGACTGCTTGAATGGGGTCCCCTCATTCCTCAATGGACAACAGTTGGTTGCCAGATGTCCGTGTCTTCCATCCGAAGACCTGCTTGAATTGCTCGTTTAGAGCCCCTATGTCACTTCCGGTGTGATCGACCAACTCGTCATCGAGCTGAAATGATAAGAATGCTGAATATTTTGATGTGGCCGGGTCTCCGACAGGCAGTTCGCTAGGCAGATCATCGATTATCTTGCGGAGGTGTTCGAGGAGATGCTGGAATTGATGTGACGTGAGAGTCTCGGCTGCTGGTAATGATAAGTCCATGGGAATTGGGTGGTGATAGACAACCACCAGTTGGAACAGCTCGGACGAGGCAAATTTGCCCCCGGTTGGGCCCGATTTGTCAAGCACTGGCGGCGGTACCTATCCACACTGTGTCGAAATTATTCACACTTTCCAACAGGTGAGATACCACTTCGACTTTCCAACCAGTTAATAAACAGTTAACAACAGTACTTATTCACAGGTGTGTAAAAGTATCAACTTTTCAACCAAACCCTAATTCGGGAGGTGAGCCGAGAAGCCTGGGAAGGGGTTGCCTTCTGGGAACTGGCGAGCCCACCCAAGGGGTTGTCTCTATTCACTCGCCCATCAGCCTCGCCATCTCCCCCATCCCCCTCCAATGAGCTCGTCTAAGCACCCTGCCACCCACCACCATCTGGACACCCTCCCGAGTCATCGATGAGCCCAATGGCTCACTCGATGCCTTTGACCATCCCCCTTAGCTGTCGATGAGCCCAGTGGCTCGTTCGATGCACCTCCGCCCCGTCAACAAGCGTGTTGGCTCGGACAGCACATCCCCACCCCTCTAGACCCCTCTCGAGGCACTGACGAGCGTGTTGGCTTGGACGGCGCATCCCCGCTCCTTTGGACCCCTCTCGAGCCATTGACGAGTCCAATGACTCATTCACTGCACCACTGCCACTTCTGGACCCTCCCGAGCCATTGAAAAGACTCGAAATGCTCATTCGACTCACCCGCCTGTTGCCTGGACCCTTTCCAACATGTTGATGAGCCCAACAGCTCGCTCGACGCGCTCGCCTGTCACCCAGACCCCTCTCGACGTGTCGACAAGCCCAATGACTCGTTCGCTGTACCACCGCCACTTCTGGACCTTTCCGACACGTCAACGAGCCCCATGGCTCATTCGACTCACCCGCCTGTCGCCTGGACCTCTTCTGACACGTCGATGAGCCCAACGGCTCGCTCGACATGCCCACCTGTTGCCTGAACCCCTCCCGACGCGTCGACGAGCCGAATGGCTCGTTCAATGCGCTCGTCTGCCGCCTGGACCTCTCCCGAGCCCGATGAATGGTTCGCTGCACCACCACCGCTTCTAGATCCCTCCCAACATGTCAACGAGCCTCACAGCTCGTTCAATGCACGCAAGCACAATGGCTCAGCCGATGCCGCCTTCCGACATGTCGACGAACCCAACAGCTTGTTCGACACATCCCCCCCACATTCGGACCCCTCCCGAGCGGTCGAAGAGCCTCATTGCACGCACGCACACACCCCTCCTGAGTCGGAAACAATAGAATCCAGTATATACATAATGTACATCTTGTATGTAAACGAGTATAATCATTGGGGCTCCCCCTAGACATTCGACCTTAGCCAAAAACCCTCTGGTGGGTACCGCCACGTGTCAGGTGACGGCGGAGTTCGAAAATAGGTCGCTCGGTCCTGATTGGTCGAAATTGGTCGACCAATCGACCCCTGCGCATGGCGGTGCTCCCGGATGACGACCAAACAATGTCACGTGAATTACACGTGAGAGTCACGCGTACTGTAAATCATCTACGTGTTTTTGGTTGCTTCTACACTCCAGCCATTTACCTCTCTTAATGCAATGTTCAAAACCCTCGTGCAAGAACTCAGTACCACAGGATAACCTGGCTTCCACTGGCTTGCCATGCAAGAAGTCTCATCATGCCGAGATAAAAACAGATTTACAGCACTTGCAGCATGTAACAAGAGGAAACACGAAGAGAAATCAGATCCACCACACGGCAAGCACCCTGATTGCACGCGCGAACTTGCTGCGTGAATTTTCTGACGGCCTATTGTACCAGGTCCAATTCAACGACCATTGGTGGGTGGAAACGTTGGAGCGCGAAGGGGAATCACTGTTTCGGTTGGCCAGCAGCTGCCTCGATCGAGAACGCCAGTTGGGCATCTGCATGGGTCCAGCGTACCTGTGCGGGTCACAGATAAGGGTACCGTGTGGGTACGGCTTGGCTGGCGGAGACCCGTGTACCCGTGACAGACCCACATACCTCACCCGTACTCAATATGTGAGTACCACCGCCCACGCGAGTGCACGCCGACGCCGACCGTCATGGTCTGCATACACGCGTGCACTCATGCGCTCGCCATCACCGCCGTCACCGCACCCCACCGCGTCGCGTCGCGCCACACCCACACATCCTCATGCCCCACCTCATGGACGGCGCACCCCAGCCACGCAAGCGCACGGACGCACGCAGACTGTCATGGCCTGCGTGCGTTCACGCGTTCACCATCACAGCCATCACCGCGCAACACCCACACCCTCACGCTCGTGCCCCACCTCACGAATGGCGCACCCCCGCCCCCACCCATGCAAGCGCACAGAGCGACAGCATGACGCGCGCGATTGCGCGCATCATGTCGTCGCTCCTCTCGTCTTCGCGCTCAACCCCGCCCCTCGCACTCACCCTCACCCTTGGCGTGCAGAAGCGACGGCACAATGCGCACGATTCTGCGTGTTGTGCTGTCGCACCTCTCGCCCTCGTCCTCACCCTCGCCCTCACACCCTCCCCGCGTTGTGCTATCACGCCTCTCGACCTCGCCCTCTCCTCTTGCCATTGCCCATCCACCCAGCTCGGCGACGGCACGAGGCGCCTCCAAGTCACCCCCACCCTCACATACAAACACAAACGGGAACGCGACAACGCGTTCCTGTTCGTGTTTGCATGCGAGAGTCGCCCTTACCCTCGCTGCACCCTTACCCTTGCCATCACCTCGCCGTGCAAACACGAACAGGAACACAATAAGCGTTCCCGTTCGTGTTTACATGTGAGCGCCGCCTTCGCTCTCCTCATCGCCCGCCCTCACCACCTTATGTACAAACTCGAACGGGAGCGTAACAACGCGTGCCCGTTCGCGTTTGCATGTGAGCATGAGTGCTCACCCTCACCCTCGCTGTCCAGCAGCCTACCCGTCAGAAAAACCCTACCCGTCAGCCGGGTACGGGTATGAGCTCCGGTACCCGGGGTTTTACCCATGCAGAGCCGGTCCAGCTCGACGAGGGAGTGATATATTATCGCACACGGCCCTCTCAAGACTCACATTATTTTTATTTTTGTTAAATAAAATAGTTAAATAAGTAATATTTTGTCTTTGTTTGGTCGTCATCCTGGGGGGAGATGTAGGCACGCTACGCCACGAGCGTATGCAAAAACGCGGACTCGTCTCTGCGTCTTTGTAAATCGTATTAGGACATTTGGTACATGGAATGGATCAACCAGAATCGACTATAACCTTGTTTACAGAAGGGAACGTATAGTAGACAACATCGTGTAATCATAAATATGAGAGACCAGGCGATCAGACAAGAAGGACCAAAAAAAAGGAAAGGAACAAGCATAGTATGCTAGCGCCTCCCCCCAAAAAAACCCTTCGTAATCTGCGAATGCGGGACAAGAATCAAGGAGACCGCAAGCAACTGCAACTTGAAGGTTGACGCCGACTGAAGTCGGCCCTTCCCAAGTACTAGTAAATAGGCACCATTCTATCCAATATATGTGACGAGGATATCGTATGACTCTAGCACAATATTGACAGATGTGTAATCATGGTCGTTTTGATTGATTTTAAGGAGGCTGAGGGTGTCGCGAGGCTGCTGACCTGGGTCCGAGAATCCGAGTTTGATTAAGGTGTTCGTAAAGGTCACTTGGTTGAAGTTGGCAAAGGGCGACTGACCCCCTGGGACAATTGCAACGCCCCAGTATGCGTTCCCCTTGCAGAGCGGAAGCTCGTGACTGGTGATGTCTTCAGACCATTTCTGGCCAGTGTTGATATTTTCGATTGAGAAATGACCATCTGTGAGGTTAAAACCAACCACGTTGACAGTGACTTCGAGTATATCTCCAGAGGAGACTGTGAATTGTGGATTCCAGTTGGGGACGTTTGGCGCGAACTCGCTCCAAGCTATACATGAAAGAGTGAGAGGTTACTGATGCATGGGTTTAATGTTAACTTACCCTCGATATTGACCTTATGTTCGGTTATCATTACTCTGATTCCGGCCGAAAGACTGGCCATGCACGTTTTATGGCCGTCGAGACCGACTCCGATAACGAAACCCGAGTTAACGCCAACCTCAGGATAGGGAACGGTGAACCTGCCCCTGGCATAAGTCACGACTTTCTCAGGCTGTCAGGGCAAGATGAGACCAAACAACACACGGTCCAGAAGAAACGCACTCACAGAGTTCCACCCGTACATAACACCACCAAATTCTCCAAATTCTGCGGCGAGAACCGCAGAAACGAACAAGAAACTGGAGACGAGAGCGCAATTCAAGCGCATAGCGAGAGTGAATAGATGGTGAGTTTGGCACTGAAAGCCTCGCGCGGCCTCACGGTTTTAGTAGAGGTCGGATAAGTCTGAAACATAATTGATAGTTCGAACGTATCCGACAGTCACGGTCGTGTGTACGATAGACTAGTCGGAGCTGGTTGACACGGTGTTAGATACTGACAGCCGTTGTGATCAACGGATCTTGATAGTTGCCATCTACCTCGCCTAAATCTATTCCGTCTTTACATCAGGCTTATCTCGTCACCTTTACTGACATGCAGCAGGTGGTCGCCCGTGTTGCCCGTTGGTTCATACCTCGCCTCAAGACACAATCAGAGATTGCAACCTCCGCGAAAAGACTTAAAACATGTCCGTCATCATTTGCTTGCAAGGTCCCCTGTCTGATTTTTGCTACAAAGGGAAACGCATATGACGGCCGTTATACAAGGAAGCTACGTCACCTGTTCTTCTCGGTAGCTTGACGTCAAACACTCGAACCAGTTTATTTTTTCGCAGTGGCCATTATAGACGAAAGGGAATCTGCTCAGCCACCAATGCTGGTCGAAGAAGATATCTAGTGACGTCGACCTCGATTGAAACAACGTCAAGCCAAAATGACACAGAACCTATCAGTCTCGTCCCGTTCACCGTCACTTGTCAACTTGAGACACTCTCGACATCATACATATTAGTTTCGTTGTCTTGTCGTTTCATGTTTTCAACGACGGTGATTCTGTGATTGAGCTTCCAAAGCACTCCGGCCTGCATGGTGCAGGCACAACAGGGGATGACCACAAAGCGAGTCGGGATTTCCCTGTCGTGTCAATCCGCACGGAGATACAGTCGACTCCCACATAAGCGATGGGGTAAAAGTGATACTTCCTTGTAGTGTATACGTTTTGAGATTTCCCGGCTCGGAATGCGGTACCTTCGGACGTGCAAATCGGATGAGCGTGAGGCGCGAGAGGACTGGAGGCGGCACCTCGGCGTCACGCACCTCCACACTAGTATGAGGCATGACACGGTCACGTGGGTGGAGAAACTGGAGCTTTACTGCCTCCATCTAAGATTCGATAGATGATATTCACCAAGTCTGATTCGTGACGAGTTGGTAGGAACACTTACACTCTGATCTGTTATCATGGTATCATCATCATAATTTATTGTACGCATGCGAAACTGACTTGTGATACAATGCGCCTGGTTCAATGCGAGGTACGACACCAGGCCAGCAACGTCCTCCGGTTTACCTATGTGGTCGAGAGCTGGGGTCGTTGCCTATGATCATCGATCGCGCTCACACGCGAATCCTGTCAAGGTCTTGATTGTCAACCACGTACAGGTCGGATCATCTCGATTCGCATACGGATTCAAATCACCCCTTCCATACGAGTCCTGTGCACGTTTGCTTTTCGCGATTCACGTCAACACATGCTTGAAGGGAGGAACGGAGATAAAAAAACACCACGTACTCATTGGTATGTCGATTGTGCCTGGTGTGTACATGTTGACGGTGTTTCCGTGTCGCCCGAGATCCAACACCTCAAAAATCTGCGGAGTGTCAACGTGCTGATCAGAGCTTCTGGGAAATGGACAGTCTCAAACTCGCCTGCTGCTTGCGTTGTACCCCTGGTTGTGAACTTGGTGCTGCTGTATGCAACCTAGTCTCGAACCAAACGTTCTAGAAAGCGGGGTGTCTAATTTCAGACACCTTCGTGACCGGCCACTTCCTAGAATCTCTAGGGGAGGGAAACGAGCGGTCGGGCTCGAAATGACACAGGGAAGGCGGTAGACGAGCAATCGGGCCCGACACGACCCATTGGAGGTGGGGGACAAGCAGTGGCACTCGAAATGACATGATGGAGGCGGTAGACTAGCGTTTGGGCTCGAAATGACACGGCAAAGGTAGCAGACGAGTGTTTGGGCCTGACGAGCAGTGGTGGGCAAGCGGACAAATTCAAAACGGCGTGTTGGACTTGGGAGATAAGCAGTTGTGCCCGAGCATTTGGGCTCGAAACGACGCAGTTGAGGTGAGATATTGTTGTCGTTATTGTGCAGTGTCGCGCCACGTTGCACCGTCGTTGTCGTCCTGCAATGAAGACTTAGCTTTTTTTTTCAATGGGTGCGCACTGGCGGTGAGCGAATGGGGTGTCCATCAGCTGTAGGAAATGTGTATCGGAGTAAATTTTGCCCAATATAGTCTGGGACTACAACCAACTTGAATACACCTACCCATCCTAACGTTGCTCACTGGCATCAAGGGCGGCCCCAAATGGTGACGACGACGTTGACATGATGCGACACGCACGACGCGCACGACAACGACAATAGTTGATGGCACACCACCACTGCCCTCTCCGTCCATGCCACCATCACCCCCTCCCATGGCTATGCGCACCACGATGACGATAATGTCGATGCAATGCGCAACGACGGTGGCGACGATGGCGCCACGTCAACGGCACCATCGTGCCCGTGCCACCACCTACCCATTCCCGCCATGTGCACACAACGACGACTACATCGTCGTCACCAACGTGACGCAACAAGCATGACGGCGACGACGATCATGCTGCGTTGATGGCACCATTGTCCCCGTGCCACCCACCCACCCCCTCCCACCACTGCTCCATGACACGACGCGCATGACGACACATCGTTGTCGTCAACAAGCACGACGGCGACGATGGCGCCATCCCTATCCCCCCACCTTCAATGGGTCGTGTCGAGCCCAATCGCTCGTCGGCCGCCTTCACCGTGTCCATTCGAGATCGCTCGTCTCCCGCCTCTAAATATTCGTCCCCACCTCCAACGGGTTGCATCGATCCCAATCGCTCGTCGGCCACCTTTACCGTGCCATTTCGAGCCCAAACACTCGTCTACCACCTCCACTGCATCCATTCGGGTCCGGTTGCTCTGGCGCAGAGACCACAGGTGACGACGACGACGAATCCATCGCAGAGGAAGCGCACCGAGCGCAGGACGAAGGGGAGAGTGCCGAGACGCGTCGAGAAGCGTCGATCGAGGGGGAGAGACGAATTGCGACCACGCGCGACCGATCAACGACAGCAGTCCTTTGTCGACGACTATCCTTCCAGGGAGGAACTCTCTTCTTTCGAGGCCGGTATTCAGACGTCCAGTGCTGGTAACACCATCCAAAAACTACAATTAGCTCAATCGTTCCCTTGCTTAGAACGCGTTCCTCGCTCGGATGCTCTCCTACTTGGCTTTGAAGACTTGAGGCCATGCATGGAGTTCAGGAACCTTCGTCACCTATCATTCGATATGAATGGAACGTAGGCCTGACAGACAGCTACGTGCTAGCGTTGGCAACAGCATGGCCTTGGCTCGAGGTTCTCCTCATAAATGAGGAGTGGGGCTGGAACTTGCAATGCGGTATCACCCCCGGCGGACTCGTACGTCTCTTGCAGACATGTCAGTCGCTCCTTGGGCTTGCTCTCGCCCTCGATACGAGAGGTTACACTGAACCACCCTCAAGTGAAGTGCTGGCGAGCTTTCAATCGACATTGCTACCAGCATTTTCTGTCGATGTCCTTGATTCGTCTATTGAAGCAGAGTCCATGCCGGCCGTTACCACTCTCTTCTCTGGTTTTGCAGCTTTCTCAAACTTTTCTTTCGTTCCTTGGAGGGGGGGATGGTGACGCCTCCGGACGCGGAGGAATACGTTGGGATATTATCGCTTGGCGGGCCAACGATCGATGTTCCGAGTGATCTGTCTGGTGATGGTTGACTCAAACACAAACGATGAATCACTTGAATAGGGGGTACCGTTATGAATCCAACGTTGAAACGTTGATCAACGACTCTTAGTAAGATTGACTACCTGGACATATTGTCTAAGCTGAACTTGACATTGACCTGGGCGATCGTAGGTACGCCCCTGGATCCGCTGGATTATAACCGGTCAACCACTGGCTTCCACTCAAAGGGCGACCGTGCCGCGTTCTGAATCTCTGAACCGTTGCGGTCCGGATTCTCGGACCGCCAACCGATTCACCCAATGGACCAGAACAGGCGACAATCCCAATAGAAGGGGATAGATGGTGGTACATCAGTGAACATATAGATATACAATATGATGACATCGGTATACTTCGTGGCGCAGGTCTGGGACTGAGCTAGTCGACTTTGAACGATCGATTCATCGTGCATCACGCACCATGAGCCATGTCATGAGAGGCCCTGAGGAGCAACACGCTCCCAGCTTGAAAACTGTGTCACTTTCGAGCGAGGTACGAGTCGTCAGACTGTCACCGCACTGGCCAGAGGCTACCATGGACTTCTGTCACACATGCGTGGACGGGCCACGGCACGGCCCGTCCTTTTAATCACGGAGATCAATATAAGGTGGGCCAAATGGATCTTGGAGGACGGGAGCATTAATCAAAGAACATGGCCAAGGAGTAGATTTCTGTGATCACATTTTTGATTTCTCGGCAGATTACCTACACTTCCAGTCTGAGTCCTTAATATTTGTAGTATTCCTCAAGGCTTTCCACCAATCTTGTTAACCGCCCTCCCTCCATGTTTGTCACCGTTTCCACTTCGGATGGGACAAGACCATCCAAAACACACTTAATCCTGCCTGCAATTGCGAAATCAAGAAAACAGGGTACGTCCCCAAGCGCGTAGGATCCACCCAATGTCTTTCCTTCCAACTCAGAGCCATGCTCAGTGCGCTCATACACCGCCGCGACCTTGCGCCATACTCCCCTCATCGCTTCGATACCCTGCCTCACCTGCTCCGCGCGGGCTTCTGGACCCGCAGCACATGCATCGCGCAGTGTTGTCCATAGCTCACCAAGACGCGCCTCACGTGTTCGGTGATAGTATGCCTTGCTGACAGGGTTGAGGCGCTCGGCAGCGAATATGAGGAACACGACCCTAGCTCTCATACTCGCATTTGCTTGTGCCCCGCCTCCTGAGCCAAACGAGAACTCGTCGCCAGCCTTTTCCAGCAATGCACGTGCTCCAGGACTCAACACTTTGAGCGTCTCAGGGTACGTTTCGTCCAAGTAGGTTGCGATCGCAAGTGAATCCACGACGAATGTACCCGTGTTTGGGTCTTCGATCGCAGGCAGGGTGTATGGTGGTTGTGGGATGCCTTTGGACTGGAGCAACCCTGCAATGTCGGGGAACTCGACCCAGACAGTTGTGAATGGTAATTGTTTACATCCGAGGCAGTATCTGAGAATGGGATGGGCGATGAGACTTTTGGCGATGATCAGTGGTAAGTTGAAATGTGTACCTCGTCTTCATTGTATTTGGGGACCAAGGACGGCCCGGGACGATGCTTGGAATATCATAGAGAATGATAGGTTTCAGTCCAGTGGACGACATCAGATGATTAGGTGCAGGGTCAATCTGTTTTGAGCGCGGTATCGGCCGACGATTATTGCACGGCCTTTCCAAGACCTTCAGGTTGGTGCATCATTCGAACTTTGTTTGTGTACCGTGGTGACCCTGGAGTCACTGCTTCAAGCCTTCAGAAGCTTTTACGCGCACGATAAAGTTCTCCGTTCCACCACATTTGAACGCGACCGAAGAGAATGCATCAGGCACTCAAGATACAAGAGATACTTTTCATCATCTTTGGGTACTCTTCGCCGGAGAGCGTATTACAAAGCGGCTACAGCGAGCCCCGATCTCTATCCGAACTTGCTGCTCTGGCCAGAACATGTCGCGCATTCAAAGAACCGGCACTGAGCGTACTCTGGAGAGTCTTGGTCGACTTGTCCCCACTAGCCCGGTGTCTTCCGGAAGCGTCGAATCTGCTTTTTCCAGGAAACGTGGTGAGGTGGCTTCCTGAATCCATGACGCTTGCTTAGTGAATTTCTTCCACCATTCTACGGAATAGTATTCGTTTACCAGACCGCTTACGAAGACCGAGTGGGACACCCTTCAAAGCTACACACGTCGCGTACGATCCATACTAGACGTCTATAATGGACTCGATGAGGAATCCCTCAGGACCCTTTCAGATCGTTTTTCTGCTACTAGGCCGCTCTTCCCAAACCTCCGCACCCTGCATTGTTTATATGCAAGGAAAACTATGTGCTTATCACACCTACCTCTCCCATCCTTGCTTTCCCTTGATGTCACGTTCAACACTCTACGGTTGTTCCAGGAATCTTTCAAGTCATTTCCCAACCACTTCCAAAATATCAGGAGACTCGTCGTTCGCGTGCAGTTACTTTAACCCACACCTCTTTGCATCGAACCCGGTTACTTTTCCCGCTGGCAAGACCTATGGTCTTTAAACTGTCCTCAACTCGCCTTGGATAGCGATGCTCTTGTACATTTGTCTCACATGCCTGTGTTGGCTCGGCTCGACTTTGCGCTCAATGCTACGTTGCCAGCTTTCGACCCACCTCTTTTTTTCTCCAACTTGGACTACTTGGTGTTGCATTCTGAATCCTTGCAATCGATTTCGTGGTTACTCTCCCAGATTCAACTCCCCGCTATCACAGAGTTTACCGCTGCTATTGGCGGCTCTCCTTCTAAGCAGGAAATCTCTTATTTCTTGGCCAGTATTCAGACGTCCAGCGCCGGTAACACCATCAACAAACTTCAATTGGCACAATCGCTTCGTCGCTCGGATGCTCTCAGGCTCTCACTTGGCTTGGAAGACTTGAAACCATGCATGAAGTTCAACAACCTTCGTGGCCTATTGTTCGATATCGGGTGGATGTTGGCCTGACAGACAGCGACGTGCTAGCGTTGGTAGCAGCATGGCCCCAGCTCGAGCTTCTCCTCGTGAACCCGGGTTGGGGCTGGAACTCGCGAGGCGGAATCACCCTTGGCGGACTTGTACGTCTTTTGCAGATACGTCCGTCGCTCCGTAGGCTCGCGCTCGCGCTCGACACGCGAGGTTACACTGAACCACCTCCAAGTGAAACGCTGGCGAGCCTTGAATCGACGCTGCCACCCAAACTCTCTATTAATGTCCTTGATTCGTTTATTGAAGCAGAATCCGTGCCTGCCATTACCGATCTCTTCATGCATTTCGCGGCTTGCTCAGATTTTTCCTTCGTTTCATGGAATGGCTGGAAAATGGAGCTGCCCCTGAACGTGGAGGAATACATACAGCGTTGGGATATCATCGCTTGGCGGGTCAACGAAGGACGTCCCGAGTCATCTGAGTCTGGTGATGGCGATGACAGTGGCGATTCAAACATGGACGGCGAATCACTTGTATAAGGTGTACCGCCATGTATACCATGCAATCCAACGCCGAAACGCAGGCCAGCAATTTGTAGCAAATTTGGCGACATGGACAGTCTTTGTCAATCATAGATACACCGCTCCACAGGATTATAACCGCCTGCGTCTCTGAATTATTGTGGCCCGCGTCGGATTCTTGGACCGTCAACCGATTCACTCGACGTGACCGAGCATTCGGTTTCCATCCCGCTCTGTGTAATCATGTAAAAGACTAGAACAGGCGACAATCCCAGTGATGATCGGGCAGGAATGGTGGGAGATACATCAGCGAACACATAAATATACAATAGGCACACCTCGTGGTGCGGGTCTAGGCTTAAGCTAGACTGCCACCGCAGGGTCCGCACTGGCCACTGAACGGCTAATATCACACATGCGTGGACGGGCAGAGAGTGCAGATGCATCGATGTATGGTTGGTACTTGAACTACAGGCTGACGTTGCAATGATTCTGAATCCCTGCAACCAACTTCCCTACTACTCTCCCAGATTCAACTGCCCGCTATCACGGTTTTTAATGCCTTCATTGAAGACTATCCGTCCAGGCAGGAACTCTCTTCTTTTATTGCCGGTATTCAGACATCCAGTGCTGGTAACACCATCAAACGCCGGTTGTCGTTGGCTCAATCGTTGTCCTACGCAATGTACTTTGCCCACTCGCAACATCTTCTACTACGTGGCTTGGAAGACCTGAAACCATGCATGGCGTTTAGCAACCTTGGTCACCTATTGTTCAATTTCGCGTGGAGTGTAGGCCTGACGGACAGCGACGTGCTTACATTGGCAACAGCATGGCCCCCAGCTCGAGCATGTGCTCATACATCAGGATTGGGGCTGGAACGCGCGGGGCGGAATCACCCCTGACGGGCTCGTACATCTTTTGCAGAACATGTCGGTCACTCGGTACGCTTTGCTCTCGCGCTTGACACGTGAGGTTACACCGATCCCCCCTCGGGTGATCAAGTGCTGGCGAGCTTGAGATTGACAGTGTCGCCCGAATTTTTTAATATCACTGGCAATGTCCTCGATTCGCCTATGGAAGCAGCATCAGTGCCGGCCGTTGCCACTTTCTTCACAGGTTTCGCGGGTTGTTCAACGTTTACCTTCTGTTCTTGGCTCTGCGAACGAATGGCGCTGCCCCTGGACGCCGAGGAATACAGACGCCGTTGGAAGGCTATTCGCCGGGTCAAGGGTGGATGTTCCCGAGTCGTCTGAGTCTGGTGGTGATTTAAACATGGACGATGTATCACCCCAACATTGAAAGGTTGACTGATGACTAGTAAATTTGATTTGTTTCCGTTCATGTTCTGTGCAATGGTGTAGGAATAGGCGACAATTCCTACGGCACACCTCTATGTACCATACACGCGTCCTTGGTCGTGTTATACTTGGTAGTCGCACCACGAGAAAGCCAGCAGTTTTTGCTCGAATACAACGCAAATAATTACATAAAACACAGTGTCCATCGAACCAACGCTTGCGAGATAAAATAACCCCCCCCCTCCTCCTCTCACCCACCACTCAGCACTGCAGCGCTCAGCGCTCATCGCCCACCGACGCCAATCGCCGTACGCATGTACGGGTTGTTCCCCCCCATAGTGTACGTCGTCCCCGACGGTGGTCCCAGCGACGGTGTTGGTATCGGCACACCCATCCCCATCACGCTGTTCTGCGTCTGCTGCCCATTGCTCGTCCCA
The DNA here is from genome assembly GCA_018397855.1 of Boletus reticuloceps. Taxonomy (NCBI): domain Eukaryota; kingdom Fungi; phylum Basidiomycota; class Agaricomycetes; order Boletales; family Boletaceae; genus Boletus; species Boletus reticuloceps. Next base: position 26,886 of record JAGFBS010000119.1, read on the forward strand.
ATCCCAGGCGTCGCATTCTGCGCGTCCCTCGCGGCACTCCTGTCATCGCGCTCTGCGATCGTCGCCCCGCCCCGCACGTTATCCGTGAACCCGTTCGGGGTCGAAAACGTCTGCCCGAGTCCGTACAGCTTCCCATTGTACTCCCCGTCGTCCAGTTCGTCGCCAAAGTACAACTCGCGCATTTTAAAGAATGTCGACGCGGTCAGGAGCGAGTCCGAGCCTGCCTGATGAGACGTGCCTATCCGCATGACCTTTTTTTTTCCCCCCCAAAGAATGTCGCAAGTCAGTCTGGCGCTGGGGCGGCGCGAGGAGAGGGAAAAAAGACGCACACCAAGGTCATCTGCGACGTCTTGCAATCCTCCTTTGAGCGACTTGCAGGCGCGCATCATGAACTTGATGTCGTAGCAGTGAGGAAACCACGTTCTAAGATCCTCGAAAAAGATGTCTTCCGATGTCGGCAACGACATGGCGGTCAGTAGCTTGACCAGGTAGCCAAAATCATAGCCACTGTCAGACGAAAAAAAAAGGAAACAAACGACGATGAGAAACGCGCTCGGGCGATAGAAACCGTGCCAAGATGGAACAGAAAGACGGCGGTGGGGAGTCCCTCACCTGTGAAACGATATCCACTTGGCTTCTGGAACGAGGACGAGACCAGAAGTGATAAAGAGCTCTGCGAAATCGTTGGGCAGTATACCCATCTCGTCGTGTCTCTGGAAGTCGATGCCCGACTTTTGCAAGAGTTCGATCGACTCTGGCGCGTACATGTCCTCTCTGGGGGAAAAAGAGCGACATCTCATAACCGGCACAAGCACGACAAGTAGCATACGCACCCAATGTCAAACCTGAAATTAAACTGCCACGTCGTGACGTCTTGCGGGAAATTACCCTCTTCGTCAGCGAGGGTGATGCCGATTTGGATGAGCTTCAGGAGATCGACATTACACCGCATTGTCTGGTAGTGGTAGTCTGACGACGTTTTGAAGGTACCGATAGGTCTTGCGACGACGCCAGGGAACTCGGTATCCTAACGTATGTCCCCCTGGATGTGATGTAGTGTGGAGAGGATAGTCAGATGACACATACCATTGCGACATAAGGATATTGGTCGATCATTTCGCGGATATTTCGCATCTCTACTTCGAGGTTCAGTGCCCATACTTCCCGTATTCGAGACATGGTACAGGAGTTGGGCCGTGACAACTCGTGCTGGCCGTCGAGGTCGTCGTGGTCACTGTGCAAGCTGTGGTATACCCGCCACCCAACACATCGAGCCGCGTCAACAAAGGTTGTATTATGTAAGCATGTCCAATTGCCAAGTTACTTGAATGGTGGTATCGCATAACAACTACTCAAGGTATCAAGAAACAAAGGAAACCCAAGATCTACCGGACTAAAACCACGACATGTACGTGTTGCTTTGGTTCTCCACGTTGGACGCCAGTGCACCAAAATCAAAATTGAACGTATGGTTCCCCACTCGCTGCGGTCCAACTCCAGCGGTAGCCGAGTCTGAAAGAGGATGCCTCACCGAGATTAAATCTCCGTCCCGCCCGAGTGCCAGAGCCAGCATGTCCGATGACAGGTCATGGGCACTGACAAGGTCGGGCCGGGTTTCCGCCAATCTGCCCTGCGGCACGAACGTTGACAAGGTGTGGAGTAATGGAAGAGGGCGCGTGTCAAAGTCTCGAAGACACCGAGTGAGGTCATGATGTGCGTTAGTGAACGGACTGCTTCCGTCATTCAGTCCAAGTGAAGTAGCTCTTGGCTTGTGCTCCGGATCAACATCCATCGCACCGGCAACATCAGTGGACGTTCTCCATTGCACGTATGACTTGCGAGATTTCTCCGCAATCTTCGTCAGCAAGGGCTAGCCGAGCAGGTGAGCTCAAGGCGAACAAACAAGGAAAAAATAATAATACCAGTGCCTGAGCTACTTTGGGGCACTCCTCGGCGACCTTGGCGAATAGCCGGTGCACGGTGTCGAGTTCTCGGAGAGCAAATGGCGCTATGCTAAGAAACGGGGTCCTGGATACAATGAGGGACAGGGCAACCTAACGCCGGGGATTAAGCGTGGTCGACGAGCGGTAATGTACACATACTGCGCCTGAAAACGCATTGAACCAGAAGCACATGAATCGCTTGCTTAATTGTGGCTCCCATTCTTCAAGCGATTTTAGGGTGGCGATAAGACGGGTCGCGCTAAGATAGGTCGCTACGGCAGACGGTGCAAACTTGTGTCGATAAGAAAATGCGTCATAGTCGCTCATGGCTTCGGTAAAAAAGTTTCTGTGCAACTGGAGAAGAACTGGCGGTCGCTGCGTCTGCGGCCCCTACGCGCAACATGCGACGATGCAAACACACCTATTTCGCGACCGCTGGAGACCAATACTTGCTGCATGGTGAGCTGTCGATTGTCGTGGATTCCATCAATGTTGAAAATATCGAGCGTAGGTGGGACAGTAAAGTCGCGGATGGTTCTGTCGACGCCCAAGATCTTCTGGTAAGGCTGTGGTTGGGCGGATATTGCTGTGGTCAATACAGGGGTGAGACAATGCAGGAAAAAACCATGTTTCCATTCGTGGTCTGTCGATTGCGTGAATGGGCTGCACGGCCGCATGAGGCGATGCTCACATGATTGAGCACCAGGGACGATGCACATCTCAGGGGCTGCGTACGATGGACGGCGGCAATCGACATGATCAAGACATGTCGAGGGGGGACGTCCGAGGGAAAGTGCCTTGGGCAGAGGTCAAGGGGAGGAGCAAAAATGGATGAGGTACACACTAGACGGGCGTCGAGATTGAGGAGCTCCCAAAAGAGCATTCTGCGGCGTTGCGACTCTTCGGGAATAACCTTCCATCGGTTTCCATCACGATCTGGAGAAGACGGCGGTGAGCGGAGTGAGATGGAGCGATGATAGGGCCACGCACGAAGACCCAACTAGGGGAGAAGAAGGATCAGCGAGGCCAAGAACGGAGTTAGCAGCCGGAACTCACGCTCTGCGCTAATTTGACGGCGAGTCCCATGATACTCCAAGCATAAGCCACGGCCTGACTCTTGTCTGAGAAAATTAAAAGGTACCAAACCATATAGAACTACAAGCCTGTGAAGATGATGGCATCAATTGGACAAGGGCTAACGTACAAGAGTTTGGAGGAGGTCGAGGTTTGGTTCGTCCATGAGGTTCATTTCGCAGAGGGAGGCTCTGGCGAGACGGTGGTATGTATCCGCACGGGGGGGCTCGTTCTGCTGGTTTAGATCGACGAGGAGACCTATGGACATCATAATGAAAAGGAGGGATAATCGTCGGAAGCAGAGGTCTTGTACGGGAGTTGTGTAAACGTGATGAACCAGATTTGGGAGCCAAGTCTCGCTTGGGTCGAGGTTGTACCTGGGGAGTGTGGTAAGGGAGTAGTGGAGAGGGACGAGAAAGGAAAGCTTACTGCCAAAGGGCGTTGAGACGGGCTTGTGTGCAGAGGTATTCTGCCTCTTGGCGAGAGGGGAGCATGCTGTGTATGCGCTCGCGCATGGGATTGTTGGGGAGCCACGGATAAGGAAATGTTTGACTAAGTTTTTCGATTTCTGGGGAGAGTCTTGTTGGAATGTCCGAGGGTGCGATTTCGACGGATGAGCTCCTGTCCTGCGGGGGTCATGTGAGAGGATGCATTCTGCACGGAGGGGAGAGATACCTCTGAGGGACGGGACGAACGGCGGTCCACATCGGGCGGTGGGAGATGTGACGAGGAGGCGACGGGTTCGTCACGCAGGTGGGATCCGGGAGGTGCCCCTGCCTGTGGGCTGTAGAGTTCGAGTGAGTTTTTGATGCGAAGGAGATCCTGGGAAAGAAGGGGGTGTGGATCAATGGTGCACTTGGACTGGAGGGAGCCGAGTGCGTCCTCGAGCTGGCGTATGCGATCGCTCATCTGTATTATTTTTGCATGGAGCTGCTCGGTGTTTGCGAGGATGAACCTGGCGGGGGGTGAGCGGGGTGGTGCGAGGCTGGTTGGCACTGACCTGCTGCCCTTTCCCGATGTGAGAGCACCTGTGGGAGGATGAGTATGCTGTGGCGGGGGGAAGGATGGACAGACCGTCTGGACATATTTCAGCACACCCGCGCTTTGAGCAGGACTGGCAAGGAAACACGCGATCGCACTAGAAGGGGGTGAATACGATACGAGCAGCAGAGGTTTTGAGATGACCTTGAGCTTGAGCCTGGCAGGTTGTTTGTTTATTGTGAGCGGTGTGGATGTGGATGAGCTGAACTTGCCTGCGACACTCTGCACAGGAGAGGGGCTGTTTCTTTGTCCTTTTGTCGTCTTGTCTCGGACGTTTGTTGGAGTGCATCATTGCAAACCAGAGAATCAACTCCGACAACAACGGACATATCCCTCTATCAATTATGTAATCACACTCATATCCGAACATATCGGTCATTCACCCGCCCGTTCCAACATGCAGCGCGTCTCCGTCGCCGCCTCGGCCAAATAGTGTCTCAACCTCGCACCGTCACCCCGTGTGCTCGTGATCGTCCACCGTACATAGTCCTCGTCAATCGAGTACGACAGCCCATACCCGTCCGGAACAACTGCCAGCCCATCAGCCTCGATCGGACATGTGTCGTGCCCGCTTACCTTCTCCGTATCCCCATCCGTCCAGGTACCGCGACGACAGCTGCGACGTAGACAGCTCCCAGTGGCCGCTCCTCGAATACGCCACATCCGTGTAGATATCCGGCGTCTCTTCCCCGTCGCGCAGCATCCGCTTCAGTCCAAACAAGTGCCGATCGACACCTTGTCCATCGCTTGCCCATGCCGCATACTGCAAGTGTCGCGCAACCGCACGTCGGAACAACTTCGCCCGCTCTGCATCCTACCCTTCTGTTCAGCATCAGCACACCCTCTCCCCACGTCACTCACCGTCACGTCCCGGTTCAACATCGCCTCCGCCCACCCCTTGCTTTCATTGCTCGCACTCCGGATCACCTCCGTCCGTCCCCGCTGGTACTTTCGCGTCTGGCAACTCTCATACGTCACACCCGGCCGGTCAAACATCTTGTGGAACGCGAGCTGCTTCACAAGCTGCACCCACGCGTCAGGTGACACCTTGAACCGCTTCATGAGTTCCTTTCCATAACCTTCATAGTGCAGAACCTGTCACACGTCAGCTTCGCACACACGCGTTCAAGCCCATAACCCACATGCATCCCGTGCTGTCCCACCAACGCATCAAAACGCGTGCACGCCGCATCGATATACTCTTGGCATCGCGCGTCCAATTCAAACTTGAGCTCCCTCGGCGCCTCCAGGTTCGCCCCGGTTGTCTCCGTCCGAACCGGCCCAAGATCAATCTTGTTCATAGCAAGCGACGCCAGCATAAACTCGTTCATTCGCAGCGTCGGCGTTCCGTCCATACACGAGTGTTCCCCAAGGAATCCAGACCGTCCATTATCGAACACGAGCACTACAACCCATAATTAGTTAGACACGCATGTACCCCTCAAAATGAATGAATTCATACGTTGATGCTTGTCGTAGAACCGGTTTCGCCCGTCTCCGACCCAGCACGCCCACGATATCTCCTCACGCGTGACAGGCACGGTATCATCCAAACACACAATGATCGCGGCAGATTCGATCCGCTCCAACGACTTGCCATTCACTGGCGAGGCTGCCAGCAGCGCCGCCCGTGCCTAGATTCAAAAACTCAGCGTGGCATAGATCAGACAGCCTGTGACGACCCACGTCTGTCCAAACGTCGCGATTTTCACCCGTCAATGCCCCCACAGGGACGCCCTTGTCATTGCCAGCCAGCCCAATCACGCGTTCGATCTGACTATCTCGACGTCAATCCAGGACATGTCCGACAATCAAAAAAACAACATTCACGCACGCTTCGAGTTCGGCAGCACTTAGCTCCCTGCCCTCCGGCGTCACAAGAGGCACCTCAAAGAACCTATTCTTGCGCACAAACACGACGTGATCGTGCGTCTGCGGATCAAACTTGGTCGCCGTATCCACAGGCTTGACCGGGTACCGACACGCATGGAACCTAGCACCAACACACCGTCAGCATTCCCTACAACCCAAGCACCGACAACGTCCACACTGACAGCCACTTGTACGACTCCATGCACAACGGCATCCCACGCACTTTTTCAGGCTCGATCCGCTTCCTGTCATCCAACACATCAATCATCGATCGCACACAGGCAACAACCACGTACGACTCTGTCAACGCCCGAAACGGAAGCATCGCCTTGAGCAGACTCGCCGCCCGCGTCACTGGATCCCGCCTGCGCGGATCGTCGAGATGGACATAAAAGTAGCTCACAAACACGACGACCGGGTCGCGGTACCCCATGTACGCCGCCTCGTTCCACCAGTCTGCGAGCCAGTTCTTCATGCCGGGGTCCGCTGCGCGCGCTTCGAGGCGACGTTGGAGCTCCGCGGCGAGTGGGGAGGCGAGAAAAGCGTGTGCCCGTTCGTGGGTGGTGGCGTATTCCGCGTCGGACAGGTGGGGTTGGACGGTCTCGAGGTACTTGGAGACGGTCGACGCGAGCGGGGGGACGGGTAGGCAAGGGAGCGAGGCTTGGAAGCGGAGCATGGGGCCTGCGGATGGGTCCTCGACGTAGCCCTCTGGGAGTGGGTGAGACCTGCGCGGAGCAGACGACTGGATGGGGCGGTTCTTGGCCATCTGGTATACAAACTAGTAGAGAGTTGGTATGTCAGCAAAGTCAAATCTTTTGTTCGAGGAACTGGGCAATACCTGGGTACGCGGCGAGCGAGAGAGATGTCTGAGCATGCCACAGCGTGGTATTGATCCGAGATAGTGATCAAACTTTTCAAGGACAAGCAGGGCCCATGTGATATATGTAACACCGAGCGGCGTAAGTGCGGCAATTGAGGACGCTCCAATTGGTTGGTAAGCAACACCACTATGTACTACCATACCAGAGGTTGGACTCTGCAGATTTGACTACGCAAGGTAGTACAAGCCAGCTAATCACAGCAAGATACGGATTTCACTAGAACAGTCACTCCCTCAGGAGGCTGAAGGCGAGACCATCGATCCGCGACGGTCGTGCAGTAAATATATGAATAGAAGTCTTTCTCACCAATAATTATAGGATGCGGAGCAAACCAGGAATCCAAAGACGTTGTTCCTATGTAGTGCTAGCTCGAGGACTTTGTGGGAAGATAACAAGATCGTATATGGAGGGTCATATCGTGTGTAAAGTGCGGCAAGCAAAGTGACAGCAGTCGAGTAAAACATAGTAGTCACGACTCACAAGTCCGGAAGAGGGTACGGGTTTTTCATAAGCCGCTTGAACTTCGGATCTTTATGACCCTTCACGACTGTTGAGAGATAACCATGTAAGTTCCCTTTGATCGCAGCTTCATGAAGCGCCAACGGATCCCCATGGCTATCAAAGAAAGCCTTGTACACCTGCTTGAGCTGCCGCCTCTCGGAATCGTTCCTACAATTCATGAAACCGTAATCCACCATGACCGAACGCTCCATACTAGACGCCTCGGCAGCGCCCTCTTGTACGATTGTCCGTTTGAGGTACCATACCGATTTCTTGCAGCCGCGTGGTCCGTGGAGGAGGTCCCGGAGGTGGCCACGAGGGTCGTCCACTCGCAGCCCCTTGGAACGGAAGAGATCGAGTAAGCGACCACCACGATACGCGTCGCAAAACTCTTTAAAGCTACACTTCCTGATCAATTGGTGGTACACAGTAGCTAACACCATTTCTCCTTGTTCTGATGTGCACGATGCAAATCCGAAATGGATCCAGAGGTCGAGATTTGGAGCCGGGTGCCACATAGATAAGAGAAGGGTATACAATGTGTAGCATTGTTGTTCTTCGACAGGCCTGCCTGCGATCGCAGCCCTAATCGCTTCCACAGAGTCTCGTTCGCTCCCTCCCGTGAATGTCCAAGCGCGCACCAGGATCGCGTCGCCACGATCGTGCAACACTTCATCAGACAGGGGCTGGCCTGCTAGTGCGACGATATGCTCGTTCTGCAGGAACCAGGGAAAATAGCCACCCCTCGCACGCTCTGGGATCTTGTAGAATGCGGCTTTGATTTCATCGACCAACACCCCGCGAACACGCCAGTTATGAATGGTCTTGGGTGGAATCTCCTCACACATGATTAGGCCTGGACGCACGTTATATAACAAGGTTCGCATAAACGGGACCATAGACATACCAACATACAAGCCAAACAACATCGTTTTCTCTTCGGGCGTGACTGCACGATTGAACCCATAGTCTTCACAAGTCTGGGGGTGATCGGGAAGCAGGTCCCTGTAGACTGCTCGCGCAAGATAGTAGGCGGTATTGATCGGCTGAAGTGGGTTGCAGTCGAATATATGAAAGATCCAGCCCTTCTTTTGGCAGGTCGTTGAACAATAGTACACTTTTTGGCAGCCAGCACAGCGTCTAAGTTTGACCTCGCCATACGATGATTCACCATCACAGTAGTTGCATGTCTTGGCCATGGCTAAAATGGCTAGCGGGATGTACTAGGTCAGAAGTGTGCAGCTAGCTGGTTTCTGGTAGTAGATGTTTCAGTGAGGGCTTTCGAAACAATAGTCTGCAGCAGAGTCGAAGCAGGCGTTTAAAGAACTACCCGGCGAAGTACCACGAGACTTCCGAGCTTCACGTCAGCCGACGCACCTGAGGCATGAAGGTGCCGGCGGCGTGTTTTCGGGCTCCGACTCGTCGAGGGATATAAGGCGACCGCGAGATCAGCGACGCCTGCCTCGCGACTTATTCCGCTCCCACGACGATCGGCTGGGTTCGCGGTGTCATTTCGCTTAGATTATCTCGCTCCATCCTTCCACTCGCCTTTCCTATGGCTCCCCCTCGCCGTTCAACTCGCGGTCGCTCAGCCCCTCCTCCAGAGGTTCCTGAAGATTCCGTCCAAGGTACTTCGGACCCCTTTGAGGACGCAAGTAGGAGCCCTGGGAACGACGACGCTACCAGAGACTTCTCTCCATCTTCCCCTTTGCCTCGCGTAACAAGCTCCCCGGGAGTTTCTGGCCCAGACCGAGCCGGTCCATCAGATTACCCAGACGGCAACGCCCGCGTCAACGTCTCAGAAGCCGCTTCTATGGCTGAAAACATACCCGGAGTCACTTTAGTGTTACCTTCTGAGGAAGGTAATGCCAGCAGAGCTCTCCTCACCCCTCCAGCTCGCTCCAACGCTCGCCCCCGCTCTGGGGGATCCTCGGGCAATGCCGCCCCAAAGAAAAAAGGTAAACGCCGGGCCGATCTCCCGTCCCCCCACGTAAATTTTACTGGGGAGGATGACGTAACCCGGTCTTTGAAAATCAGAGTGCCTCCTCTGGCCTCCGTCCTCGATCGGCTGGCCTCGCGGTTCTCTGCCCCCACCACTAGTACTTCCCAAGATCCACCTCTTGTCATTGCTGACGACCACTACAAGTCAACAGTCTTCACCGCGGCTCTGAAGGGTCTCGACCAGGGAGACCCAGACTGTCACTCCCACGTCGCTGGCATCCTATCAGAGGTAGCCCCCGGCATCGATTTCAACAATTTACTAGCGGCCCTCCTCCCTCCTCCTGCCGACCCTGCGGGTAAGTCTCCGACCTTTGGATCCTCTTCCCATTACCCGTCGCCATTACCATTACCCATTCCATTACCGCATCGCTTTACCCATCACCATTACCATTACCCATTGCATTACCGCATCGCTTTACCCGTGGCGATTACATCTGCCTCCCACCTTACCTTACTTTACCTTACCTCACCTCACCTTACCTCACCTTACCTTACCTTTATCAATCTCGCGCTCGACCACGCATGGGCGGATTCGACATTAAGGAAATACCGCGGTTGCGTGAAAGCCTTCCACGACTTCTGCGAGAAGGAACGCATCCCCAGACATAAGCGCTTACCAGCAAACGAACACCTTCTGTGCGCCTATGCCGCCTCTCGCATTGGGTCCCTCACAGGTGAAACAGTACTCTCCCACATGTCCGCTCTCAAAGCCTGGCACGTTTACAACAACGTGAATTGGCTAGGAGGGCCGCGTCTTCGCTATGTCATCAATGGGGTCTCGAATCTCGCCCCCCATTCCTCAAAGCCCCTTCGTCCACCGGTTACCCGTTCAATGTTACTAATCCTTGCCAGTCACCTCTCCCCTGAGGACCCATTCGACGCGTGCTGCCTGGCAGCAGCATGCTTCGCATTCTGGGGTCAAATCCGCTTGGGCGAAATCCTCTCTCCCTGGGAGAGATCGTTCAAACCTCTCTCCATCTCCTGTCGCCACCACCTTTCCCCCCCCTTCAACTCGAACGGATCCCGAAAATGCCACCTTCCATTCACGAAGGTCTCGAAATCCAAAGGGGAGGACATCGTAATCTGCCGCCAAAACGATTCTTCCGACCCTATTTCAGCCATCGAACTCCATCTCACGACAAACCAGATACCTCCAAATTTGCCTTTATTCTCATTCCTCTCGGACAGAGGTTGGCGCTGCCTCACAAAGAAAAAACTCCTCGCACGCTGCAACTCGATTTGGACGCTGAACAACATCCCGACCACCACCGGCCATTCCTTCCGCATAGGTGGCACGACCGAATTCCTCCTCGCCGGCGTTCCCCCAGATGTAGTTAAAGCGCTGGGTCGCTGGTCCTCAGATGCATTCTTGCGCTATTGGCGCTCCTTGGACCTCTTAGCTCCCCTCCACGTCGAGTCTCTCCCGGCTCCTCCTTCCAGAGGTGGGGGTGGGTGCGCTGTCGACCGTCGCACTCCCGCGGCGTCGCCTTCTTCGTTTGGGTCGGTTCCTTTCCTCCGATCCCGAGCGCACCCCGGTCGGGCATCACCCTCACCGGTCACGTGGTCAGCATAGCCGCAGTCAGCAAACCCTGGCGCTCTCAGCCGGCTGACAGCCCATTCGGTTTGCCATCTGACCACGGTGACCAAGGTGACGCCTGCCCTCCCCCCAAACGCACGGAAGTCCTGTCCCATTCCATAGCTTTGTACCTAGCCCTATTATATTTACATTCCCCTCTACGCTGCCCCGACGCGAACAGCCCGAAAAAATGCGCCCAGGTCCGAGTCTGACGGTATCCGCGCCCATCAACTACTTCCTTTGTTGACGCGGATCGCCGCACTTTAAGCTAAGCCCGCAACTTCCGACCGTCGGATACAGACCTGAGATCATCATATTGCATGTGTTGAAGAGTAGAGTGCTCGTACTACTACTAGCTCGGTGAGGCTAATTAACGCTACGTGCAGATTTGGTCTACATTATGTAAATAGTTTGCCTGACCAAACAAGCTATTCCTGACCGTTTCTCGCACTGTCAAAGAGTAAGTTGTAACGATGTCAGCGCTCACATGAAGCCAGGTCAGATAGCCCGCATCACAGGAATCAGCCCCCGCATGATTCGACGCACCATGGAAACGTTGCGGAGGACGGGTACAGTGTAACATTCCCCGGTCAATGCAGAAAGAAAACGGAAACTCAATTCACTCGATCTTGTATGTCTCCGTTGTAGTTTTCTTGACACAACTGTTCACGCAGTTTCTCGAGCTGTATTGAATGGAAACCAGACATCTATTTATCTGAACTCCAACTAGGACTCGAGGAGGCATACAGGATCTCTTTTCTGCAGAAATGATTGCTCGTGCACTTTGCCGGCAGGGGTTTTCACGCAAACAAGCAAGTTTGGCTATCACTAGGCCTATAATCTCTTGGTTTTGTGCATTGACTCTGAATCAGGAGATTATAAGTCTGCAGAGAAGTCTTGGGTGTCGTCCTAGTATGGATCCAACCTTTTTCCCACTCATGATGATGCAGAGTCGAGAAAGATTATGTTTCTCGACTCTAGATCATCATGAGTGGGGTATTTTAAACTTACGCTTGGCGAGTAATCTTGTGTTTGCACATAATGACCTGATGACGACTGATGACGAGGTCACTGGACGAGTTGCTTCAAGTATTCCATCTGAATGAGTTTTTGCTGACAACAAATATAAAGTGAAAACCGGTCTATCAATTCGAATTCAACTGTACTCAGAAGATGGTGATCGGACTTTTCAAGAACGAGTTGTTTCCGGACCCATGTGAGCGGCGTGGCAAGAGCGGTGAATGCGTCAATCAGAGGTACAGTACTATTGGTAAACACAACACGACCATGCCGACGTCTGGCTACTCTGCATGACGAACAAAGAGGGCGTACTGGTCACAAGTCCGGAAGAGGGTACGGGTTTTTCATCAGCCTCTTGAACTTTGGATCTTTATGACCCTTGACGGCTGTTGAAAGATAGCCGTGTATGTTCCCCTTGATCGCAGCATCATGAAGCGCCAACGGATCCCCATCAGGGCTGTCAAAGAAAGCCTTGTACACCCGCTTGAGCTGCCGCCTCTCAGAGTCGTTTTTACAATTCATGAAACCATAATCCACCATAACCGAACGCTCCATTCTAGACTCCTCCTTGGTAGAGTCCTCTTGCACGATGGACTGTTTGAGGTACCACACTGGCACCGAATTCTTGCAGTTAGCTGGTCCGTGGAGGAGGTCCCGGAGGTGGCCACGAGGGTCATCCACTTGCAGCCCTTTGGAAAGGAAGAAATCAAGTAAGCGACGACCACGATACGCGTCGCAAAGCTCTTTATATACACATGGTAATCATTAGGTCGAGATCCGGGTGTGGGCGCCATTCGGATAAGAGAAGGGCATACAGATAATGACAATCTCTTTCCTCGCCAGGTTTGCGCTTGACAGCGGTCATGATCTCTTCCCCGGAATCCGTTTCACTGCCTCCTATGAATCTCCAAGCGCGCACCATCATTTCATCGGCATGATTGTGCATCATGTCTTCTGACAGGGGTTGACCAGCCAACGCAATGATGTGTTCGTTCTGCAAGAACCAGGGGAAATAGCCACCCCCTGTACGCTCTGGGATCTTGTAGAAAGTAGCCTTTATTGTCCGT
>JAGFBS010000120.1:0-32059 GCA_018397855.1 Boletus reticuloceps
GATTCTTCGCCGCAATAGCTTCGACGAGGCGCGCGAAAGCTCTATAACCCTCACCGTAGGCAATTGTGAGGTTGACATGTAACAACCCTACAAGAGAGTACGCTCTGTCCTCAATGCGAGTCGTCTGTCGCTGAGATGCCCAGGACATAATCTCCCAGAAGCTAGTCCATGGACACCATGGCTGTTGTCGGCTTTGAAGACTGTGCTGGTAATGCCGGTGACCTTGTGAGAGATGGAACTATGTCGTCGGATTGTCTGTCATCCGGCGCTGGAAGGGTGAAGGGCTGCCAATTCTTGTTATAGAACTTGAGTCGTCTAGGAGCTAAGAGCTCCTGCAGGGTCCAACCTCGCGTAAACCACGACTCCCGAACCCAGTCCGCGTACGATGTGGAGTCTGCGAGATAGGCGATACAGAGGGACGAGTGTGCGTACCACTTGAACATCGCATGGATGGCCTCGCTAAGCTCGGCCGCGTTCGTTTTGTCTATACAACAAGTGTCAACCCACGCCAGTTTGCATCCTAGCTTGCGGACCGTCTTGCAGAATTGGGTGAGCTTCTTGAACTGGGTTATGCGCCGTTTCCCGGAAGAGATGTCCTGGTAACTTGGTTCACCACCAACCTCGTCCCAGCGATGAGACAACACGACGTAGTTGACGATTTCTTGAATCATTTGTCTAAGGACGGTCTCGCGCCGAGGCTGATACGTTGCCAAGGGGTCGCGGAGGCTTGTTATTCGTTCTTGAACCCGCTCCTCAGTAACGGTTGCGATCTCGTCCTGGAAGACGTGAAAGACGTCTCTCCGCGAGACAAATCGCATCCTTGACGTATCAATGAACCTGGCTGGTATTTCATTGTTGATGTATTCTGTGAAGGCTTCGGCGATAGTACGGGATGGCTAATTGGCGTCACTGTTAACTGAGGTAAGGAAGTCATGTCTGGCTCCTCACCGGCAGCTTCAACGGACTCTCTTTCTTCCTACTCCGAAAAATGGCCTTCAGAAATTGCATGAACCCCAATGATAGCCCTTATTGGGAAGCGTGGGACTAGAGCCTCTATTCAAAAAGTTCTTAATGTTGCGTCTAGAGGGCCATGACAACAAAGTTAGGAAACTTACAATATGTATTCGACCTGACGGAGCGGCAGAGGAGGACGACTGAGCCCCAGTGCCAGTTCACAGAGTGAGATGGACACGACGTCGGTAAGGCAGAAGGCTTTTCGTCCCAAGTAATGGACTTGGGATGGAAGAAGACGCCTTGTGGAGGTCGAGAGACCTGGCGAAGTGGCAGAAGGGTTGCAGAAGGGTCCAGTGATCCGACGAACGGATTCGTAAGGGAAGCAGACGCCTTGCTTGGGGTTGAGAAGGCATGAGTGCCAGGGTGAGATCGTGAAGATTCGGAACTGTTTGATCATCGAGCAATTGAATTACTTCAGTGGGAGAGAGGCATCCGGAAAACACCAGTTCTGACGAGTTTGTCGCTTCGAGTCAACAGATTTAGATCATGATCAAGCGTCCACACACGTTTTATTCAGTGTTCAAGTTTTGGCTGCATTTCCATGATGCTGGACCCCAAATTTCAACCTCAGAAGAGCTGTCTGGACCTCCCCCAGCAATTTCCGTGCAATACTACATGGTATAAGTAGTATTTGATCAATTTTCGGGAATTTAGCTCCTTATGACTGTGTCCGTTGCAGTATCACCTTGCCTGTAAGGTTCTTGCGGAGCCAACCCCGTCACTGTGGTGTCGCTAGCCCTTCTACTGGCTATTGCACCATTTGGGAAGAGATTTCGCCCTCCTTAATGACTTATGCTTATGCGCTCTGCCTCCTGGTGTACTCCGGTGTGGTTTGCATTTAGTAGGCTCGATGCCACACATCATCCATCCTGAGCAAATTATGCTTGTACGGCCGTGCCGCAACTTAACTCAAACAAGGTTCAGGACCACGCGAGAAAATCAAGGTGAACAGCCCTTAAAGTACTCGGCGATTTCTCTCTCAGACACATTTGCTGTGTGTGCTATGTACAAATTTATCGTTATATACGATGAGGCAGGTGTCGGCAAGCTATTCATCAATTTCATTCCCGGTTAGGAGCTCGTATGCACTTCAGATTACCTTCCCAACTGTATTCTCCTTCACTAATGGCACATCATTGAGTCAAGCAGGGTGTGATGTGCCCCCTGGGACACTACGGGACCTGAGAGCTGGCCAACATCGAGGGCGTGCATTCGGTCATCCTTTCTACGTGCTCACCAGGAATACGAGTGTCTTTACGTGGACAAGCTATCCTGGAAATACACGGGCCCTCAGGCCTCAGGGTTCAGTCCGCCAGGGCTATGGGTGTAGTGCAGGTGTTCTCATGCTCCACACCTCACCTGCGGGGAACGCCTTGCCCCAAAAAGAATTTGACATGCTACGTGTGTTTTATGAGATCTCAGGTGGACTCATGATCGTCGTGGCCACGAGGCTAGGGTAACGAGGAACAAGTGGCCAAGGAATGGTGGAGTGCTGTGTACCAGCGTCAGAAGAACATTCATGTACACCCTGCCAACGAAGAACCGAATGAGATGATCGAGAAACCGTTTGATGATCACATTGAGATGGAAATCTCCACAGTCCACGGAGCTTACATGACTTTCATACAACGTCTTGTAACTTCTGTGATATCCTGCCAGCAGAGGCGTGGTGAAGTCAGCCCCAACGCTGAAGGACGCCACGCACTTTTACACTGTGATCAGGTCCGTTGCATTGTTGTTTAGTCCCGCAGGCTGGGACGTTACCCTGACCGCTTTCTGCAAGTCCGTAGCGCCAGCCGTCAAGTCTGCTCGATTTTGTGCATGACTGGCTTGAGCTGCGAAGGAGCGAGAGTAGAGTGCTATATTCCTATCCAGTGACGATGCACTAGCTAGTAAGCCTCCGAGTCAGCGCCAATACCGTCTTGGCGGGTGCGGTGACATTTTTGGTAGCATGTCGATAAGCCGTGGGAATGCGCACATCATGTGAGCCTCTTGCGAGAGGAATGGATGCACAGGTTGAAGACAACCATTTCATACCATGCACTGAGTTTGAGCTCGAAGCTTTGATCACGTCGTTGGCATTGCTGTGCCGCTTTAGAGTTGATCGTCTTCCTTATGACGCAACTTGGTGCATGTTCATCTCCCAAATAGTAGCTGAATCATCAGCGCTTCACTGGCGCTCAGCGTTGGTAATACCTCTTCCCTCCCGAAAAGGGCCACACGAACACTCCGAATGGCGATGGGTTCATCAAGGGTCGAAGCAATTGTAATCGCATCAAGTGTATCCACATAATGTGCCACAGCGTAGCGGAAGGGAATCACCTTTCAGCGGTTCGCAAAACCTGACCTTTGTTTCCAGAACGGTAATTCATTCCGATGTGGAAGCTGATCACTTCGAGGGCCTCTATGATAGCAAGGAAACACTTCCCTGCTACCGGGAGCGGTGCACAGGATGAGCGGGACACATGTTGCCGTACCAATTAAGAATGTTGAATGCTTGGATATTTATATAACCTGGACGCTGGCCTCTGAGTCAGGATTCAAACGTTAACATTTACTCACCCTTCTCCAGTAGCGCCTTCACGGCACACTCCTTGCTGTACAACGACGATGGAACTATCCTGTTTTTCTCGAACGTCGCGGATCCAGAGGATCTTCAAGAACAGAAAAGAGAGGGACTCACCCCATCCACTTGTGAGGATTAATGCGTTATTAAAGCTGCTTCGGCTAATGTTGACGACGAGCAGTCGACTGGTCCTATCGCCGAAGCCTTCAGAGAATATATTAACAACGAGATACCAACCAGGTTCATCGATACATCAAGGTTGCGATTCATATCGCGGAGAGACGTCTTTCACGTCTTCCAAGATGAGATCGCAAGCGTCACTGAAGAGCAGATCAGAGAGCGTATGGAAAGCGTCCAGAACGATCCCTTTGCTTCGTATCAGCCTCGTCGCGACAGCATGCTCAGACAAATCATCCAAGAGATCGTGAAATACGACATCCTATCTCATCGCCGTGACGATGCCGCCAGTGAACCCAGTTATCAAGATGTTTCTTCCGGGAAACAGCACGGATCGAGATCCAGGAAGCTCGTCCAGTTTTGCAAGACGTCTAGCAAGCTGGGACGCAAGCTGGCCTGGGTCGATACTTGCTGTATAGATACGACGAACGCAGCGGAGGTCAGCGAAGCCGTCAATGCGATGTACAAGTGGTATGCAAACTCGTACATTTGCATCGTCTACCTCGCAGAGTCTACGTCGTTGGCTGATTGGGACCAGGAGTCGTGGTTTGAACGGGGATGGACCCTGCAGGAGCTCTTAGCTCCTAAGCGACTCAAATTTTACGATAAAAACTGGCGGCCGTTCATCCCTCCTGGAACCGACGACGATAGAAAAGCCGACAGTATAAGGCTCCGTCTCGAGGATATCACTGGGATTTCCAGGACAGTACTCACTGCCGACAATAGCCAGGGAATCCAGGGACATACCTTTTGGGAGGTCATGTCCTGGGCGTCGAGGAGACAGACGAGTCGCATCGAAGATAGGGCGTACTCTCTTCTTGGACTTTTCTACGTCACTCGCTCCATCTCCTATGGGGAAGGTACCCAGGCTTTCTCAAGCCTTGTCATGGAGGTTGCATCAAAAGATCCTAGTTGGGATGTTTTCGCATGGTGCGGAAAACCTTCCGCGGAGCACTTTGCTTTCCCATCCTCTCCCGCATCATATCCCATGTTTGAGGCTGACATAGGGAAGGATAGAGATGGGGTGCGAGACTTCACCATCACCGCACATGGGTTGTCCCTGAAGTCATTGCCTCTAATTCCGGTGGAGATCTCTTCCGTCCCAGAACCAGAAGGGCCCGGAAGGCCGTTCCGCATTACCCTGAAACCACGATCTGGCGAGGATCGTTCTTTGGGAAGGTACGGGAATCTTGTTGTGGAATGCGGAATGAACCGCCTACACACCATGCGTCGCGCTCGACGAATCTCGGCGTGTATCCTCAATCACCATGGTGCGCGGATCCAAGAGAAGGGCAAGTTGGTGGTTGGGCAAGACTATATCTGCTTTCTGCTTTACTCGGAGGACAGGGTGGACGACGAAACCGATACAGAGACATGGATGAAACTTGAAACGAACAATCTGTTACGGATGACCTGTGTGGGGGTTCCTGAGACGGTTACAGAACAGGGTACAGCCGGACCAAACGCATTCAACTTGTCACTTACAAAAATACTCATACAATCTCCCAAGCGATCATCCGGATGATCTTTCGCCCGTACCTTGTAACATCCATACGATACAAGTCTAGCTATTTTTGTTGTCGTAACACGATATGTGTGGATTTGCTCGTAAAATATGATGGTCTCAGATCGACTAGAGGTTGCATGGTCGTTGACATCGTTACAAATGATCGGTTTCGAGATTTCTTCCAGCTATACATGCATCATTGTAACAACAACTTGATGGGTTTCTTGACTGGCTTCTTCTTTGGGGTTTAACCCACCCCCCTAATTCTCTTCATGCGCGATTTCGCCGAGGTTTCGCAAGTCCGCTCTGGGGAGGGGCACAATTCCCCACCATAATCTGAACCCCGGTAATTGCCACTTGGTCCTCGAAAAGGAGCTCTTTGACGGGGTTATATAAATTGAGCTCCGAGAGAGTAAGTCTGCCGAATTTCTTGATGAAAGTAGGAGCGGTTGACGCTGCCCAGCTGAGACAAGTGACGAAACAGAAAAACGGTGCTCTCTCTGTGGCATTTCCGCTCGGCCCATATTGTAGTTGATGTATGATCTGTTAAAGCCCATGGTGTCGCATATCAGAAACCGTTGCGTCCCGGCGTTGATCTTCAACGACTGAGAGAATCCAATGTAGAAGTTTTTTTCATCCACAATAAATCAGGGTTCCTGAACATGCGGTACTCTGGCACGGAAGCTATCCCTCCGACCTGTAACACCATCATGTCCTGGAGGACGGTGCTGGAATCTCTTGTACTCGCCAGTTGGATACAACTCAATCGAAAGCACCACTGCACCACATTTCACATTGTCTGCAAGGGTTCCAGGGTTCCACATTGCGACAACACAGCGGTAATCACATCTGATGGCCTCGCCGCGTGGTGTTCCAAGTAAGAGGTCAATATGGTGGTCCAATTATGTCTATATTTATATTTACAATCAAAAGTCAGTAAATACGTATGGCGGAGAATTCTCGTGGAGTTACCGCCACAATCTATCATTTATTTATTTCGGTTTGACAAAGGCGAGGGGGGAAGAGGAGGATTAATTTGACTGCAACCTGAATATAAAAATAAAACCACGAATCATGTGCGGATGCGAGCGTGCCGACTTCTCCGAGTCCGTTCCGTGTGCACATGTAGCGATACACGACGACAAAAACCTTTTCCTATGATGCGCTTCATATGCAGCTGAATGGATCGGTGAGATCTGGCAATTCGATTTGATCTGCTGGCAAAAGGTGTGCCATCAACCTCGTAAACTGTAAACTAACATTAGCATTAGTGCAAAGTCAGTGCAGGGCCGACGATAAACACAGACTACAGAATTGAGATGTGTAACGGCGTGGGCTGAAGGTGCCGTTCGCTCTGGGGACGTGATTAGGACACAGAGGGCATGAAGGGAACATGGAGGATAATGTTGGAGCGTTCCTAGTTGGGGCAGTCGGAATGCAGGTAGAAGTTGGAAGGCAGCAATCGAATCCTGGTGGAGGCGACCGGGCTGCTAGGAATGCAGTTATAATAAGTGGGTTGTCATCGATGTCATCGGAGTGTAATTATGGGCAATTTGGGGAAGGTGAGGCCTGAAGGGCAGAGGTGGATACAGAGGGTATCAGTAAAGCGATTGCGGTGCGGATGAGACAGAGGACCGTGTGGGTGAGGTAAAACTGTTAAGGACATAATTGGGACATTGGGGACGGGGAGCCGACATGAAGAGTGCGGTTAGAACAATCAGGGCGCCCTTCGCTCCCTTTTCCAGACGTTGCAGAGCGTTGTTTTTGATGGCGCCAAAGGTCGTGGGATGTCTATCACGGATAGCGCCTTAGCGCCTTGCCAGCGCTGCCAGCGCCTCGCATTTGGTTGTCGACCCAGACCGTGTATAAGGAGATTGCTATTATCCTCCTACATGAGTTGGGTTAGGTTCTAGAATATACGTCAGCCACATGCCAACTCCGAGCCCTCCATTGCCAGCTCGGCAGGCACGGCGCGCCATACGGGCTAACGCACACCACACCCACTATTTTACGACGCGATAACAATTGACGTACCTATACAAACGACCTCCACTGCTCGGGGCTTCATTGTCCAGATCCAGTGAACAGCGTCCAGGAGACAAAACGTTCAGTCCGCAGTAAACATGACGGGTAAGTCGAATAGGTCATCCAACCTTGTCAACTTCTAACCAAACCTCGAGACCCTGAGGCTGGCTCACCCGTCAGCGAAGGGGAAGCAACACAAGACTTTGCTCGAAGTCATTTCATCTACAATGACACGCAAACTAGTCAGTATGTTTCTATGGATCACCATGTGGCATTATTCAATGCCGCCTTTCTCCGTACAGATTCAGAATCACCCGATATGAAACCCAAGAACGTGATTTTCTTCGGGCAGAGGAACGCCGGGAAAAGTTCTCTCATCAACTTGATGGCCGGCCGCAAGGTCGCGAAAACATCCTCCAGCACAGTAGAGAGTTTGACGCACCAGGAAAGAGAGTATTATTTTACTCTCTTAGGCGGCGACACCCAGATGTTACTTCGCCTCATTGACACTGTCGAAATTGAAGAATCAGAGCTGGATGTCAACACACTCACTGGCGCAATAGAGAAGACACAGAAGCTCGTTGCGCCCCTGAAGGAAACGGGTGGCATCGATCTCCTACTGTTTTGCGTCAAGGCTGGGAGATTCACCGACTCGATGCAGCAAAGCTACCATCTGTTTTCCAAGATTTTGTGTGAAAGCCGTGTGCCCCTTGCACTCGTTATCACACACCTGGAGGACGAGGAGGTCATGGAAAGCTATTGGGAGATAAACAAACAAATGTTCAAGATGTACGGGATCGACGCCGTCGCTCACGCGTGCATCGCAACCCTCCCGACTCACGTGACGGCGGACGCGGAGAAGCGAGTGGAGGAATCGAGGCGCGCTCTTTATGAACTATTTCACGACGCACTTGGCAGTCGCACGACTCGCACTCCTCCGTCTTTTATGCTGGACATACGAAGGCGGCTCTCCACCTTTTTCAAGAAGCCCTTTTCGCTCCTCACACGCAGGACGAAGATGAACAAAGTGGCGACGGAGCTCAAAACTCACTATACTACGCTTCCCCGTGGCGAGGCGCGGAAACTAGGGAAGTTGATCGTGAAAGGATAGTGTATGATGTTTGACACCGCCGAACCGTTACTCGTCTGTGCCAATAGTTCCATCGAATGTAATTTTCCCCCTTACTTGTAGTGTCACCAACGTTAATGCCCACTCAGTACTCAACCTTTATTCTGTAGTGTCCTAGTGGTTCTGTGCGTAGATTTTGCGGCATTTCATGCACTATGGTATGGATTTGACTTTATTTTACACTGCGCGCGAGGAATAGCATTTACCCTCTACCTCATTTACCGAGAATCATCCCAACGTTGAGAATGACCACGACCGGCTCTTCGGTATATGCCGTCAAGCAACCTGAGTCCAAAGTCGCGTATATGCGCCTTTGGATCGCTAGACAAGACGTTCTTCTTGACCCCGAGAACCGAGAAGCCATATGGGCCGCTTGCGTGGTATACTGTATCGCAAAACTTGGCCAAGAGGACCTCGATACAACGGACGACGGACTGCATCAATGTTGCTGTAGCAAACGATCAGGACCACCACTAGCCCCGTATCACCGGTCACCTTACTCACAGAAGATGAGTCGCAGTAGAGAAGAAAAACGTTTGTATCGTATATTGGTATGGAGGAACGGTAATACTACCATCTCGACGACTTTGACGATCGTATAACGGTTGTCACAAGCGGTAAGGTAATTCCATCTGTCGCCCGAACAACAGTGTCACCAGAGGCTGTCTCAGGCCCTAGACAAGATATCCGTAACAAGTTGTCCGTAGTGAGCTTCATCCATGTGGTTTCATCGTCCTCTCCCTCCTCTGAATAAAGCAGAAAACAGATATACTCCTTCGCGACCAACAATTTCCCTTGTGTGCGACTTCGCGTGCCGTGATGATTGATAATACATACAGCGAGCTGTCGAGCCTCGCGAATGGTTTTGAGGCGGGTTGCCCCGCATCCTATGACAAGATTGCTGTACCTTCTAGGGCTTTCGGCGTTGTATCGTGGTTTCAGGTTGACGAGGAACGGCTTTCCATGCCCTCCTGGAGCTACGATAGATGAGAGCTCCATCGGAATGGGAGGCAACGACTTCATGGACAACCCGTATTTGGTAATGGTGAAGTCCTGCACCCCAATCCTGTCCTTCCCTATACCGGTTTCGAATACAGAGTATGATGCAGGAGAGGAAGGGAGAGCAAAGTGGTACAAGGAAGGCTGCCCGCACCACGCGAAAAGGTCCCAGCTAGGGTTCTTTTCTGAAACGGCTTCCACGAGGCGTGAAAAAGCCTGCTGACCCTCTCCATACGCGATGGTGAGACTGATGCGGAACAACCCGATAAGACAGTAAGCCTTATCTTCGGTGCGAGTTGTCCGTCGTTTTGACGCCCACGACATAATCTCCCAGAAGCTACGCCCATGAACTCCATGGCTGTTATCAGCGGTAAGCACTGCTTCGCAAATTCCCGTGATCTTCTGGAGATAACGAATTATCACGTCGGATTTTCTGTCGTCATCAATCCCAGCAGGGACGAGCTGCCGCCAGTTTTTATCGTAAAATTTGAGTCGCTTAGGAGCTAGGAGCTCCTGCAGAGTCCAGCCTCGTGTAAACCACGAGTCAGTGACCCAATCCGCGTACGATGTAGATTCTGCGAGGTAGATGATACAAAGGTACGCGTTCGCATACCACTTGTACATGGCGTGGATAGCCTCGCTAAGCTCGGCCGCGTTTGATTTATCTATACAGCATGTATCGACCCAGGCAAGCTTGTAGCCAAGCTTGCTGGACGTCTTGCAGAACTGGGAGAGTTTCTTGAACCGCGCCACGTGTCGTTTCCCACCAGAAAGATCCTGGGAAGTGGGTTCACCGGCGATATCATCCCAGCGATGAGATAATATGACATATTGTACGATCTCTTGGATGATTTGTCTGAGCACGGTCGCTCGCCGAGGTTCGTACGTAGCAAATGGATCGCTCCGAAAGCTTTTAATCCGCTCTTGGATCTGCTCTTCAGTGACGCTTGCAATCTCGTCTTGGAAGATGTGAAAGAGGTCCTTCCGTGAGATGAACTGCAGTGTCGACGTATCGATGAAACGGGTGGGTAGTTCATTGTTGATATACTCCTTGAAGGCATCAACGATAGGACCGGTTGGCTGTTCGTCGTCACTGTTAGCTGTGGGGAATGTCCGCAATCCACATCTGATTCCTCACCAGCAACTTCACCGGTTTCCCTTTCTTCACACTCCAACGGATGCCTCTGATGGATAACATGCTGCGTCCGACTGAGTTCCTGTTGGAGGGCGGATGTTGCGTGGGTCTCAACTTGCCCAGATGGGCATAATCATTGATATATACCTTGATGGAACTATATCCTGTGCCGTTAAGCACGGGATTCGCAACTTCTGCGGCTTTTAAAAAGGCTTCAGATAGGCAGACTATTTACAGCTTGGATCAACAAATGACCTTCCACTCACACGATGAACCTGATATGCAATAGACTGAGAGAGGTTTTTGCGGCATGCATTGCTAGCAGCTACGACTTCCTGTCCACAGCTGCGGGACATCGGGACTATGTTGTACTAGCAGTACGTACCAGCATGGATAGGGCAGGTGAGGCATGTCGACAGTGAGCGCTTGAGCTCATTGAACAAAAAAATACTCGGGGCAAGGTCTTGGAGAAGTACGTGGTGAGGTACGTGGTGAGTCGCAGGGTCTTGCGGACGAGCTGAAGCACATAAGTAGTACTGGGCTGTGGAAAGAAGTGGAATATACCGCTCTCTGTTTGGCGGAAAATTAAGTGTCTATAACCGACAAAACGAACATGCGGTGCAGTTCGTCACGTTTGTGAGAGAAGGTGCAACTGCTGTATGTAAGACACGTTTCGGGAAAGCATTCACCAGCCTAGTATCCCATGGGTATTGCATCAAATCTTGCTGGCAGGCGACTGGTTGACGATAGTTCAAAGTAAACGGGACGTACGTACTAAAGCACGAAGCTATGGCAACGAGTCGTCGAGGCAAGAGAATACTTGTGTCCATTACCGTCACTACAGTGAGTCGACTCGGACTTTCCTCTGCCTTTGCCAACTCTACCACGACGTGCACTCTGATCCTACTCCTAGTTCAATGAGTACGGTACCAGTGCCAGTCCACGGGACCTTAACGACAAAATCCAACCAGGTTTGCACAAGGTGCTTTCGGAGTGATTTGTTGGTATCCCTGCGCGACGAACAGGGAAGCGGCGAGTGCGCGGCCCTTTTGGACTCCTTGGAGACATGATTATTTGTCTCAATCATTGCTGCCGTGAAGGCGGTCACATTTTCTTTGCGTATCGATGCTGAGGGAGAAACGGGGTTGAAACGAGTGAGTCCCAGCCATTCACATATTCACTCAGTACATTGTGGCTGACTTGGTGACTTGAAAGTTATTAACGCAACCACCAACGTCAGACGCGAATCGACGCCTCATCGGCGCAGTGTCACATCTGGCGAGTATCTGGAGGACTCTGGAACATATTGGCTCCAACACTCTCAGACTACACCGTTGCTACTTGAATCTGAGACAACGACCATAGTGGCAGGCGTGACGGCAACATCAAGAGCACCTGTGGTCCAGGGGTAGCCAGCGGTTTCGACGGCTTCACCGGTGCGTTGTTCCTCAAGTAGTGCGTCTTCACTTACGCTGGAGTCTCAAAAATAGGCCATACAAACATGCCGAGCGCTCTATATCGTTTCGGCTTGACGTCGTCTCTTTTCGTCCTGCTTTGCGCGTTGGTGCGGCCGTTGCCCCGATTTTCAAATCACAGTTGTCCCGCTTGTAGCCATCTTGATAATCCTCCTCGTCAGCCGGATGGGATGGGCCCGGGGAGTACGTTCTCGTTTTTCGTTTCCGCCTTGATCGTGCAACATGCTGAGTCTGACTCGCTCCTCCCTTTCATATCCTTGTGTTCATCGTATCGCCCCATTCTCTCTTCCATTGACCTTTTTTTGTTTGTGTGTATGCATGCTCACTGTGAAGCTACCCCATAGATCCTCCAATGCACTAAGATGATGATCATGACGGCCACCTCCACCAGCGCAGACAATACCACAAACGCAAACGCATCCTCCCTACTTGAGCGCCGGTCTTCCCGAACCGTCCCGAACCACCCATCACGATCGTGAGCGTCATAGTTGGGCTGCTATCAGTCGAGGCTTGATGTGGTCCGTTTATTCCTTTGTGTACGGTCGGATGGACCTGCAAAGTTTTTTCCTACTTTTTTATCTACTCGAGTTGGCTACGCATAGATACTAGACACAGCTGCATACATGCTAGGGAGTGGGTGGTTATCGCATGGTATTGCTACAATTGCCGTATCGCAACGCTATCGATCACATGGACATGGGTTACCCAGCACGGTCATGCAATCGTGACTCGTGAGCGTGGCAGAACGTTTGTACTGTCACTGTGGACAGCTCTCTCTCAGGCCGCTCAAATGTCCAATGGCTTAGTACTTGGTATCGTCTCTTGCGCCGTGGCGCCGAAGTTCGTTGGTTCAAGTACTCAACCCTCCAGCCTCCAACACCGAAATAATTCAGAGCAAAGTTGAGCCGGGTCGCAGTATGAAGACTGCGACTCGGTGAGTAATTTGATTTTACGGCAAATAATTTCGCACCGAATTGGAGACACTGACGAGGCGGTAATGCCTCATGTCATGGCGTGGGATTTGTTCATCTGCATGATATGTCGCGCGCTCTGGTACTCGTAGTCATGATCAGTGTTGCTGCAAAGTAGTGCTTATACCGATGTTTCGGCTTTTTTGTATTCGTTGCCAACGTTTTGCTGCGCGTCCTCCTATGACTACAACACGAGGAGACACAAGCGCCTAGGGCTGTGTGGGCTTATCTAGATAAGACGGAGAGGCCTTTTCCCCCTTGACCCTGCGCTCCCAACACAAGTTTCCTGTCTGTCCATTGCGCTGTGGACGAGTATGCAGTCGACGGCAGAAAGTATGTACTAGTCGTTGGCGAGTACCAGTAATGACTGCCCGTCGACTTCTAGGTGGATCAAGAGTGATCGAAATCAATACCCAACATGAAATATACTTGGTCTTGTTCGTCGAGGATGGCAAGCAGGTCTTGAGCGGCGGTGTCGAGGGGATGCTTCGGCGATGGCGGGTGGAAGACGGACAAGAGGTTGGCGAATCAATTCGAACTGAAGGGACAGAAATCTTCGCTGCCGCGCTGTCGCCGGATGGCAAATGGCTCGTGTGTGGACTCAAGGGTGGAGGTTCGAATGTGTTGGTATGGGATGCGCAGACCCACGAAAAGGTCTTGGACAACCTCGGGCACACCAACTCGGTATTCTCGGTAGACATCTCTCCCGACTCCACGAAATTCGCGACGGGTGGATCCGACAAGCGGGTATTCATCCACAGCATAACCACCAGAGAAAAACTCGTGGGACCGCTCGAACACGGTGGGGTGGTTGTGGCTGTGCGGTTCTCTCCCGATGGCGACCGACTCGCTACCGCTGCGAAGTCGATCCGCATCTACGACAGCGACAATGGCCAGCAGCTGTTGGACATCCCCTGCTGGTTCTGGACATGCGTATCGTCACCGCTTGCATGGTCAGCTGACGGTCGTCAACTCTTTGCTGGCACGTTAGGTGAAGCAAAGTGTTTCGATGCATCCTCGGGAGCCCTACTCAATACATGGACTGTTCCTGGTGCTAGACGGGCCTATTCCATCGTCCTAGCACGTAACCAAAAGTTTGCTGTCGCCGTCACACTCAAGTCACTATTTTTTTGGGACACTTCTACGCAACAACAAATCGGGTCGGTTATCAAGCTCGCAGACGAAGTTGCGTTGATTTCGCTGTCCCCCAATGACGACTATGTTGTGACTGGAGAAAAAAATGGGAAAATCACCATCTGGAGTCTTCGTGACATCCTGCCGAGCTCGTACTTGACTGTAAGCATAGGCGGCTCCACTTGTTAAAAGTCGACGGTCTAACAAGCCATGGCCTACTTCCCTTTTCCCCTCACATCGTGAGTGTTCAAATATCAGTTGGTCGCTTGTTATAACTGCTTCCTCACAGCGTTACAGTTGCCCTTTATGCATATCAGTGAAGCGGTATTCAAATCCTGGAAGCAGGGCGACTTGACTCGTGTCGAAGAACTCTTGATAGCAGATACCGCACCACCTTCGAGTCCTTTACATCGCGCACGCGCACTGGCTTACCGGGCACTCGCACGTTCTCGGTCGAAGCATTGGGACATCGCCATTGACGATGCTAAAAAGGTGATTTTCGCTCGTCTATCGTCGCATGTTGTGTTCACTATCCACTAGTCTATCGAGATCCAGCCATCCGTCATCGGTTATGTTGCAAATGCTGTTGCCCATATCGGCAATGGCGAGTACGAGTCGGCGATACGCGTCTTTGACCTCGTGTTCAGTCATGGTCTTCCAAGCGAGAATAAATTTCTCTTGCTAATCAAGGTATGCACCTGTCTTCCTCGTTGTTGCTAGCGCTTATCTTTCGTTTCACTAGGCAACCATTCTATTTGAATGCGGAAGACACGATGACGCTATTTTGCGTGTAGGCGACTTGATCAATGTAGTGGACGATCACTCGCCATATATCACTGTCCGGGTACGTACACAGTGGAACGTGGTTATCCGAGCAACGTTGACAAGACATTGTACAGGCTCAAATGTTATTCCTCCTCGGAAGCATGTCTATGAGAGGAGGAGACGACAAACGTGCAATAGAATTGTTCAAGCGTGCGCAAGAGGCCATCCCGTTTCAACAAAGTTCTTACTTAGTGGTCATCTCCCTTGTAAGTCAACGGCTTCGAGTTCCTCTGTGATCACACCAATCCTATCTGGAAGATGTTTGGATGGGACTTTGAGAGACTCGCGCCGGTGATTCAGTTACACTTATGGAAAGCCATGCATGCAGTTGGCCATACGGAAGCGTCGCAGCCACTTTCTGCCATGATCGAAACCCTCGGCGAAGACGTTTCAACGAATGCAGTAACCACTGCATGGAACCCTGGTATGCCTTGTCACCGTCACTTCGAAATGGCGTATGCTGATTTTTTGAGGCCAGATCTTATGCAAAAATGTCTCGCAGCATTCGAGAGTAACGGTGATGCTGCAGTAGAATCCGAGGATCCAAAGGGAGCGATCGTACAATACTCTACTGCGTTGTACTTGAACCCTTCAAATACAGTGGGTCTTCTTGTCAAGCGGAGCAAAGCACGAGTGATGCTGGGCTTATTGGATGATGCGTTGAAAGATGCAGATGATGTACGGCTTCGCTTTCCTAGGTATCTGATGTTCCTGAATTCACCCGACACAGGCAATCAAGGCAGACTCTTCGAGTCCCTGGGGATACGAGAGCAGACATGCCGCTCTGCATGGTTTGCAGCGGTACGATGAAGCAGTGAGCGCGTTCTCCCGCATGCATTCCCTTATCGAGTCGTCTCGCGACCCGGACGCCAGTCGTGAGTGTCACTTTATCATTTTAACATAACATCGTTAACTTGCATTGCACAGAGCTAGCCAAAAAATACATTTCACCTTCCCAATCGGAGACGGCCATCGACAACGTCATCCGTGGGGTCTCCAAGATATCCCCGCTGGTACTGATCGACGTCAAGACTGGTCGCCTGTGCGATGAATCGGAACGAACGCATATGCTCAAGTCGGAACGACAGTTCAAAGAGATGGTTTCCTCCATGACGAAGACGTTGGATGACCGCCGCATCCAGCAAGTCGTGGAAGAATTTTTCCGATATGTAATGCTTTCTCATGTATGGGAAGGGAAGGAGCCTTCATTTCAAGAGGTCAATCAGGCTGGCACAATCTGGGAGCTGAATTCGTCACCGCTAAACGACAAGTTACGCAAATTCTGCGAGGTGGTTCGCGCGGACGGATATCAGTGGGCTTGGAGCGATACCTGTTGCATTGATAAGACAATCAGCACGGTGTTGAACCAGTCCCTGAAGATGATGTACAAGTGGTATGAAGCATCCGCGGCCACCTTTGTTCACCTTACAGACGTAGCATCTCCATCTATCCGTGGCGGTCTGAAGCGCAGCAAGTGGCTGACGCGGGCCTGGACGTCTCAAGAGCTTCTCGCGCCAATAGTCATTCAATTCTACACACGTGATTGGAGGCCATATCTCGGCGACACCCGGTCCAATCACAAGGAGTCGCCAGACATTATGGAGGAACTTGCAGATGCTATCGATGTCGCTCGCAGTATCATTACCACTTTCAATCCCGACGATCTCAGCGTTCGAGACAAGCTCCGGCTAGCTTCGACTCGCAAGGCAACAGTGGATGAAGATATCGCATACTCATTAATCGGAATTTTCAAGAGTGATATCCGGCCTGAGTATGGAGAAGGAGACGCTGCACTGGGCCACCTGCTGGAAGAGATCGTGGCACGTTCGGGCGAAGTGACGGTCCTGGCATGGAATGGTAAATCATCCTCATACAATAGCTGCCTTCCCGTCTCCCTCGAGGCGTATAGTCAACCCCCTGGTTCCTTGCTCCCCATCACCAACACTGAAATGGACGAATGCGTTGCCGCGTTAAGAAATTCACTACCGCAGGCAGATGCTACACTTATCCACGAACGGATCACCCGTTTATCCCCTGCTCGCTTCGGGAACCGCCGACTTCATCTACCTTGCATTATTTTTACAGTTCGACAGCTTGGTATACAAGGTTTTCCGAGCGATCAAGAGAGCCATTACCGTGCTAGGGTGTCAGGGATTGGCGATGTGGATTTTCGGACGGTGGACAGGTTCCCGTTGGCGGAGCCACGCAAGCTTATTTTCGTTCATCCGTGGATCCGCGAGCTGCGCGATCCACTTGACGGTTATACCTGGGGGAGTACAGCGGAAGATAACGCCGAGTCCGATACTGAGTCCGAGTTCTGTTCCGCACCCAGTTCCCCATTGTTTGCTGTACCCGCAGCCGCGATGGATGAGTATACCCGAGCGTTGCGGCTGGTTGTTCGTCTACAGCAACCATTCCATGCGCTGTTGCTTGAGCAACAATCCAATGGAGAGTTTAAGCGCGTTGCCACTGAGCACGAGATCGTCGTTCCCGGAATCAAACGCCTGGATAACTTCGCTAGGGATATGCGTGCTGAAGTTGTGGAGATACTGTGACGTGGGTATGGAATTTTATCATCAGCTATCGTTGCTTTCACTTTGCTGTCCTGTCGTCTTGTCGCCGTCACCTGCTCATTGCCTAAGCATGTACTCCTTACACTGTACCTTCATATGATACTTTGCGTCGCTATCGATCTGTTATACCCCCAGTCATCTCCATCGTACTTTTTCACGAATTCATGTGTTTGTTACATTAATTGTACATGAATGCCTGAGACTGTACGATACTTGAACCATAACTGATATTACATCAAATTATCCGAGAACGTGTACGACGATCGACGGTCACTTCTCCGAGCATCCAAGTGATATGTTGTGTACTTGATTTGAGAACTCGCTGGCACTGTTGGGCGACTGGACCAAAAAGGACACGAAGCAAGGAACACGAATGAAATGGCTGTTGCAGACGAACAACCAGTCGCAACGCTCGGGTGTAGTTGATCATCAGGGCAGCGGGTTGCAATGGGGAAGTAGGCGCAGCACTGACTGACCACTGGCATGATACCAAGAGTGCGAATGCACATACGATTTCATTCCCTCAGATCATAACGAATACAATAACCATCAGCTCGTGAATGGTATGATGGAGATGATTGCGGGTACTATAACAGATAGCAACACGACGCAAAGTATCACAGCGAAGCTACAGTTTGAGGAGTACATACTTACAAGCTCAAGCAGTGAGCAAACTTGAAGCGACAGCGAAAGGAGAACAAGGCATGTTACAAAGTGACAACACTGCAAAGTTAGAGATGTGCTAGATGATAAAAGCCCAAGAGCGTATCACGATATCTCCACGAATTCAGCACGTATATCCTCAGCGAACTTGTCCGGTCGTCTGATTCCGGGTACGACGATCTCGTGCTCAGCAGCGACTCGCTTGAACTCTCCATTGGGTTGTTGCTGGAGCACCAGCGCATGGAATGGTTGCTGCAGACGAACAACCAGCCGCAACGCTCGGGTATACTCGTCCATCGCGGCTGCGGGTAGAGCATACCATGCCTCGGACTCAATATCAGATTCCTCGTCATCTTCCACTTTACTTCCCCGGGTGAAACTGTCGAGTGGATCGCGCAGCTCGCGGATCCACGGATGAACGAAAATAAGCTTGCGTGGCTCCGCCAACGGGAGCCTGTCCGCTGTCTGAAATTCCACGTCGCCAATCCCTAATACCCTAGCACGGTAGTGGATCTCTTGACCACTCGCAAAACCTTGCATACCAAGCTGTCGGACTGTGAAGACGATACAAGGGAGGCGTAGTCTGCGGGTGGTAAAGCGAACAGGGGGTAAGGAGGTCACCCGGTCGTGGACGAGTATAGCATCTGCCTGCGATAGTGAGTTTCTTAACGTGGTAACGCGATCGTTGATTTCAGTATCAGTGATGGGAAGCGAGGAACCGGGCGGTTGACTATACACCTCGAGGGAGACTGGAAGGCAGCTATTGTATGACGATGACTTGCCAGTCCAGGCAAGCACCGTCAGGTCCCCCGAACGGGATACGATCTCCTCCAACAGGTGGCCCAACGCGGCATCTCCTTCTCCATAGTGTGGCCGAATATCACTCTTGAAGATACCTATTAATGAGTACGCAATGTCCTCTTCCACCGTCGCGTTCCGTTTCGAGGCCAGCCGTAGCTTCTCTCCAACGCTGAGATCGTCGGGGTGGAAGGCAATGATAGTATTGCGAGCAATGCCGATGGCATCCGCGAGTTCTTGCATGATTTCAGGCGAGTCCTTGTGGTTGGACCGGGTGTCACCAAGGTAGGGTTTCCATTCGCGATTGTAGAATCGGATCACAGTTGCTGCAAGAAGCTCTTGAGCGGTCCAGGCCCGCAACATCCAGATACTGCCCGTGAGATCGCCAAGGGCCGAGGGAGATGGTACGTCCTCCAAGAGAATAAATGTGGCCGCGGATGCTTCATACCATTTGTACATCATGGTGAGCGATTGGTTCAACACCGAGCTGATCGTCTTATCAATGCAACAGGTATCGCTCCAAGCCCACCGATATCCGTCGGAGCGGACCACCTCGCAGAATTTGCGCAACTTGTCGTTTAGCGGCGACGAGTTCAGCTCCCACACCGAGCCAGCCTGGTTGACGTCTTGAAAGGAAGGTTCTTGCCCTTGCCATACATGCGAGAGTGTCACATATCGGAAATATTCCTCCGCCACCTGCTGGATACGTGTGTTATCCAACTCCTTCGTCATAGTGGAGACCATCTCTTTGAACTGTGATTCCGACTTGAATATATGTGTCCGTTCAGGAACATCACACAGACGACCACTCTTTATGTCAATGAGCGCCAGTGGGGACAGCTTGAGGACACCACGAATGATGTTGTTCATCATCATTTCCGACCGGGATGGTGACACATATTTCTTGCCCAGCTCTGTTCAATTTAAGTCACGATGGTGTTTTCCCGTTGTTAAACTGACACTGACGACGAATGTCTTGATCGAGAGACGATTCTATGAGGGAAACCATGCGAGAGAATGCATTGATCGCTTCGTCGTACCGCTGCAAACCATGCAGAGCGGCATGTCTGCTCTCGTATCCACAGGGACTCGAAGAGTCTGCCTTAATTGCCTGCGTCGCTCGAAGTCAGGAACATCACACGCCAGGAAAGCGAAACCGCACATCATCTGCATCTTTCAACGCATCCTCCCACAAGCCCAGCATTGCTCGTGCATTGCTCCGCTTGACAAGAAGACCCACAGGGTTTGAAGGGTTCAAGTACAACGCAGTAGAGTATTGTACGATTGCTCCCTTGAGATCCTCGGATTCCGCAGCAGCATCACCGTTGGATTCGAATGTCGTGAGACATTTTTGCACAAGATCTGGCCCCAAAAACTCAGCGTACGCTATCTCGAATGGACATGTGACGAGGCGTACCAGGGTCCCAAGCAGTGGTTACTTCATTCGTTGAAATGTCTTCGCCGAGGGTCTCGATCATGGCAGAAAGTGGCTGCGACGCTTCCGTATGGCCGACTGCATGCATGGCTTTCCATAAGTGTAACTGAATCGCCGGCGCGAGTCTCTCAAAGTCCCATCCAAACATCTTCCAGATAGGATTGGTGCGATCACAGAGGAACTCGAAGCCATTGACTTACAAGGGAGATGACCACTAGGTAAGAATTTTGTTGAAACGGGATGGCCTCTTGCGCACACTTGAACAGTTCTATTGCACGTTTGTTGTCTCCTCCTCTCATAGACATGCTTCCGAGGAAGAATAACATTTGAGCCTGTACAATGTCTTGTCAACGTTGCTCGGATAACCACGTTCCACTGTGTACATACCCGGACAGTGATGTATGGCGAATGATCGTCCACTATATCGATCAGGTCGCCTACGCGCAAAATAGCGTCATCGTGTCTTCCGCATTCAAATAGAATGATTGCCTGAGTGAAACAAAATATAAGCGCTAGCAGCAACGAGGGATGCACGTCCTTACCTTGATTAGCAAGAGAAATTTATTCTCGTTTGGAAGACCATGACTGAACACGAGATCGAAGGCACGTATCGCCGACTCGTGCTCGCCATTGCCGATACGGGTGATAGCATTCGCGATATAACCAATGACGGATGGCTGAATCTCGACAGACTAGTGTGGATAATAAGCACAACATGCGATGACAGATAAGCGAAATTTACCATTTTAGCATCGTCAATGGCGATGTCCCAATGTTTCGACCGAGAGCGCACGAGGGCGCGGTAAGCGAGTGCGCATGCGTGATGTAAAGAATTTGAAGGTTGTATAATGTCCGCTTTCAGGAGTTCTTCGGCACGGGTCAAGTCGCCCTGCTTCCATGATCTGAATGCTGCATCACCGATATTCATAAAGGGCAACTGTAACGCTACAAGGAAGTGGTTAAAACGAGTGACTGACTGATATTTAACCACTCACGATGCGAGGGGGAAATGGAGTAGGCCCTGAATCGTTAGACCGTCGACTTTTAACGAATGGAGCCACTTACGTTTATTGTCAAGTACGAGCTCGGAAGGATGTCACGAAGGCTCCGGAGGATGACTTTCCCATTTACCTCTGCAGTTACTACGCAGTCGTCGCTGGGGGAGAGCGCGATAGACTTGATGGTGCTTGTATGCTCGATTGCGGCACCGATCTGCGTATGGGTAGAAGTGTCCCAAAAAGATAGTGATTGGTTTGCGATGACGATGGCGAACTTTTGGTTGGATGCAAGGACAATGGAAGTGAGCCATGCGTTAGGAATGGACCATTTGCTGAGCAGAGTTCCAGAGGAAGCATCGAAACACTTGGCTGCGCCTGGGTTGGCAGCATAGAGTTGACGGCCGTCGGTCGACCATGCAAGCGGTGACGATATGCAGTTCCAGAACCAGCAGGGGATATCCAACAGCTGCTGTCCATTGTCGCTGTCGTAGATGCGGATCGACGTTGAACCTGTGTCCTTTTCGCGGCCAGTAGCGGTGGCAAGTCGGTCGCCGTTGGGAGAGAGGCGCACCGCAACAACAACTCCGTCATGCTGAAGTGGTCCCACAAGTCTCTCCCCCGTGGTCATACTCCATATGAACGCGAGATTGTCAAACCCACCCGTCGCGAATTTCGTGGAATCGAGAGAGACGTCCACGGAGTATACCGAGTTGGTGTGGCCTTGGACGTCGAGGACCTTTTCTTGGGTCCGCGCATCCCATACTGACACATTTTCATTTAAACGCCTGAGTCCACATACGAGCCATTTGCCATCCGGAGACAGCGCAGCAGCGAAGATTTCTGCCCCCTCAATTCGAATTGGTTCGCCGACTTCTTGCCCGTCCTCCACCCGCCATCGACGAAGTATCCCCTCGACACCGCCGCTCAATACCTGCCTGCCATCCTTTGCGAACAATACCGACTTTATTGGATGTTGATTATTGATTTCAATCATTCTTGATCCACCTAGAATTGTTGACGGGATGACCAGGTCATTACAGGTACTCGCCTACGACCAGCACGTACCTTTTCCCGTCGACTGCATACCCGCCACAGTGGAATGGACAGACGGGGAACTTGGGTTGGGAGTGCAGGGTCAAGGGGAACGCGTATTATGTATGCCCTTTTTCTTATCGACACTACTGCCTTGGGCGCTCGTGCCTCGTATTTGTTTCTCCGATTGTCCCTCCGTTGCCCCACCGCTGTTCCAGTCGTAGTAAAATGCACAAAGGTTCAGTCAACGAATACAACAAATCCGAACATCCAATGATTCAGTGAGTGGCCTGGGGAATATTTTACATGCACCTTGACTACGAGTACCGCATCAGCATCCATCGTGCATGGCCCGTGAGTGGAACCAGTCGTACGTGGTAACAACATACTTCCAGCGTGGACGGCAGTCTCTCAGGCCGTCGGCAACCAGACACATTGCCGAATGGTACGACCTGGTCTGAGCGCCGACTACTTGGTCAAAACGTGAACATGTCGAGTCATTTCAATTTGAGCAGTGAATAACGCACTGAATTGGAGTGACAGCTTGGCGAATCGACGATATGATGGCCATCATGCAACTGCGCACATGACGCGGCATGAGGTGGAGAATTCGTTCATGTTCAAAAACGCTAGTGCTTGATACGATAATGGTAGCCATACCAATGATAATCACCCACATACATGTAACCGTGTCTGGTGCTACTAGTGTGTAGCCAATACAATTAGATAAAAAACCTTTGCAAGTCCGCCCGAACTTTCACAAAGCAACGATATCTCCACGATCACGGCGATCGAAATCAAGTCTCCACTGACAACAGCCCAACCATCGCACTCGTGAGCGTGATGAATGGTGTGAGGACGAGGTAGGACCAGAAGACGACCATCCAGGAGAAGGGCACTCAAAGGGGGGACGTGGTTGCGTCTGCGGTGGTGTCGGTGGCCGTCGGCGTCTTTGTAACGCGTTGAGATCTATGTGGACGGTGAGTGGGGCAGGGTCTCACCGAGCATGCATAGGCAAAAAGTACACACGGTGTCAAGAAGAAGGGAGCGTACCTGTGGGAGCGTTAACCCAGGTGGGTTCGAGATTAACATGAACAGCATGCTCGACACCATAAACACCGGGCTGGGGGATCAACGAATCAGACACGGCATGGCGCACAGCAAAAGCTGGAATGGAAAACGGGAACGTACTCTTCAAACAGATCTCTGCCCCATCCAACCAGCTGAGGAGAACGATCATCAGAGTAATGACAAGTGGAGCGATGGCTATCTGCGCGATGAGGGTGATAACGATGGTCAATGTCCCTCCGAGATGATTGGACGTAGGACCGTGCTTACGTTTACTGTCAAGTATGAGCTTGGAAGGATGTCACGAAGGCTCCGGAGGGTGAATTTTCCATTGTCTTCTCCAGTCACCATGTAGTCATCATCTGGGGAGAGCGAAATCGGTTATCGAGCTCACAAGCGACGTTTGATCCACCCGATTTGCTGGCCCGTAGAAGTGTCCCAAAAAATAGTGACTTGGACACGGCGCCGACAGCGAACTTTTGGCTATGCGCTATGATGATGCAATCGGCCCGTTGAGCACCAGGAACAGCGAATTTATTGAGCAGGGTCGTTGTTTGGCATCGTAGGGGCCTTCTGAACCGCCCTCGGAACCTCGAGAAGGCAACGACTGCTTGTATGTGGATAGGCGTGGCGTCTTCGTGTATGTATGTGCTCAGTAAAGGCTCCTCTGAGCGTCTGGTGGAGGTCCTCGCTGTCGAATGGCGTTAGCACAAGTATAACGCAGTATGATGAAGGGCGTACACAAGCCTGCCGAGGTGAATGAGGCTGACCATCTACGTGAGTAACAGTCTGGTGACTCTGGTCCCTGTCCACAAATAATTTGGGGGGGGGGGGTTTGAGCAGGCGCGCGACGAAGCGGACCGCGGTGTCGTCGTCGTCGTCGTCTTTCTTAAGCTTCATCTCTTGGGCTAAACGCTATGTACGACGCAACAAAGCAGAGAAACCCAAGACACGCGTATTTTGAGGTCAAATAGAAAATAGAAAATAGATGCACTGACAAACCTCGATTATGTCGTCGATGCACGTGATGAGTAACACTGCACGGTGCGGACAATTCTACGGCTCGAGTATCATATGGAAAGCCGGAAGTGCGCGCCCCAATTTGAAATTTGTCCAACCTGGCGGCAAACTAAATTTGGTAATCGTCGGGATGGGACTCCGAATACCTCCCGCCCGTTTACAATCGCACAGGTAAAAAAATTAAACGCACGTTTCGAGTAGGCCTCACGAAGTACAGAATGCGAGAGTCCAAAATGTAATTGTAAAAATGGAGTTCAGTTAGAAGAAAATCCCGCGGCCACATTCTTTCTTTCACCACCTAATCCTCGAATGACAGCATCTTGAAGCCGGGCCAGCTGCAATACCTGTTCGTACTGCACCTGTGCTGCTTCTCAAAGAGCTCTACCCCACTCTGCAGATTTCCACCACCAAAGAGACCAGCACCGACGTCACTACAAACCATTGTCTAAGTTAGTGAAAATCAAGGAACCATAGAACACTTACGGATGTGTCATAATTTGGGGATCTGTCAAGACTGTTGTACTTCATGTCAATGTATCAGTATTTCTAGGTCTCTAATATGATGATGTTACCCACCTTGGTAGTCTGAGATGTATACTTGCCCACCAGTCTTTGCGTATTGTACATGCTGTGTAAATGCCAAGAATTCTGCGACTTTGTTGGCCTCCGCATTGGTGAGTTGCAAAGGAGAAGCACTGCCATTGTGAATATACTTGAAGAACTCGCCATTGATGATTTCCTCCACGAGATTGGTTGTTCCGACACTTCCTGGCTTGCATCCAGGAATTCGGGGAGCTTCAGTGCGGTCAGCAGAGTAAGCAAACAAGAGACCAGCTTCGACAAAGCGCAGGCGAGGAACAGCGAAATGTGGGAGATCCTTCGCATCAATAATGCATTGATCAACATAGCTATAAGCAAAATCGAGGGGTGCCATGGCCCAATACAGGATGTTGGCTTCACGGTACAACCGTTGGGTCTTGTCGCCAATACTAGTCCGGAGGAGGGGTAATTTGGGAGGACCAGTTGAAGGATTGATCAATGGATGCTTTCCAGCAATACGCTGGCTTGGAACACTTCTGAGACCAGTCGGTCTGAGGGGAGAGAGAGTCAATTCCATCTCCTGGGCGGACTTGAATGCTCCGGTACCCAGGAGCGCTTCAATGCTTGAATCAACCCGGATATGGCCACTGAATCATCTTGCTGTCTTGATGTTGAATGCAGCCATGGAGGAGGTACTGGTCCTGCTCCCGAGCTCCTCAATGAGCTCCATAAGTTTTCGAATGGGGATGAGATACAAGTCAACTTGCTCAACCCAATATCGCAACACTAATATTTCTGAGTCAGTAAATTTGTCACTCACTTTATCATACTCACCGCTCTTGACATTGAGATCAGCACTGCCACCTGATTGCAATGCATGCTTCAAGTGATTACAATCAGGAGAGGTAAAGATTGCAGCTGGGGCTGACTTCTTCAATGGGGGAGAACGAGCAACACCACTACAAATACTGCTATCACGGCGGTGGTGGCTTCACTTCAAAGCTGTTGGTACCTAGTACCGAGCATGACATTAGTTGCTGCAGAACGGCGGATAGATTAGGACTCCAAAGGAGTACTCACCGGAGTCACCACTGATGATATATGATCAGAGGTTGCCACTGGCAGGACTGGAAGTGTGGCACTTGTCGTCTCGGGTGACAGGGAATCAGAAGTGGATGAGTCTGTGAGTATGGTACCTGTCCTCTCACGAGCGGGATGCTGTCAGAATCCATATTTCTCCGAGGTCTATCTCCGGTGGAGATCCGGAGGGGTTGGGATTGGTGGACCGAAGTCCGGAGGTAGTGGACCGAAGTCCGGAGGAGTGGATCAAAGTCCTGAGGGAGTGGACCAAGTCCGAAGGTAGTGGAACGAAGTCCGTTCGGAGATGATACATAGGGGTTCCGACGTTGGTCACTGACTAGCAGCGACGTACGGAGGTGTCGGAGGATGGAGAGACCAAGGAGCGGAGGGGGTGAGGATATCGGCGCAGGACTTATGTGTCTGTCATATCCCATTCCAACCCCTATTTGGTCACCTCCGTACATCTCCATACACCTCCGGCCAACTCCACTAACTCCTCGGATAAGGCCACACTTCCGAAGAACTCCCTTAGGAGTTCGTCTCCACCCTCAGGAGTTCATCTCCATCCTTAGGAGTTCATCTCCACCTTAGGAGTTCATCTCCACCTTAGGAGTTCATCTCCACCCTTAGGAGTTCATCTCCATTCCACTCCCTTAGGAGTTCACTTAGGAGTTCAACTCCGGAGATCATCTCCTTAGCCCCTATCCTGAAACCTCGGACTTGTACAGATCCATTGGACATCCACAGAGTTACATCTCCGAACTTGTACCTTTCATTAATCTCCTTCAGTCATAGTCTGCATTCCCTGTACCAGTCCGTACTAGGGACTGTCGTGGGTATGGGTAACCCATGTGGGTCATGGGTGTGGGTGTGATGTGGGTGTGGGTGTGGGTATGAATACCAGACACCCACACCCATACCCACACCCACACTGTGGGTTTGTTCAAAAGTATTTTATGATGGACATTACTACTAGTGACACACCAAAACAACCACACCATCTAACTTGAAGAGCTCAGCTGTCTAAATGCAAGTATGTATCAAATGGCCCAGGGTATTCTGATTCTACTCCTGATTCTGATCACATCCTGGACTGAAAGATTGGTCCTAAAGAGTCTAATCAATCCATTGCAACCAGTTGAAATTGGTCCATATCCATATCTCGGTTGAATGTGATTATCTTGCTTAAATGTGGCATGATGGAATGTACTACATACTCCTGGCTTTCTATGGATCTAGGAACCATGTAATTTGGCTCAGGAATGGCTGAGATATGGCCATTTCCAGGCAGCATGTCATCTAAATCTTCTCTAGAAGAGAATGTACTCAAACCAGACTGAAATAAATTCTAAAAAATCTAGGAAATTTGTAGGAAATACAGCAAAATGGTACTAACTAGGGCACATGCAGAGTGAAGCAACCAGTTGCAATTTGGACCAGTGGCAACCAGTTTTGAACTTGTTTAACAGTTGTTTTTCTGGATTTTAAAAAGACTGAACTGGTGTCTCTTTAAATCTAGGGTAACTGGACCGATTTGGACTGGTTGTGAATGGTTCAGTCCAGTCTAGTTGCTGGTTTTTCACTGGTTGTGCAACTGGACTTTGAATTTTGAAACACTAATTACAAATGTAGATGTGATTAGAATTGGCATGCAATAATTAGGATCAGAATGTGTGAGGATTGGGGCTTGTGAGGATTGGAATCAGTGAGGCAATCATACATTTTGTTTGTTGCTAGTTTACTCCTCAAGTGAAAGACCCATGGGTAAAACCCACTGTGGGTATACCCATGGGTCAAGTTTTTTCAACCCATGCAAAAACCCACACCCACAACGTGGGTGTGGGTATAATGGTGGGTGTGGGTGTGGGTATGGACTCAGACACCCATGGGTTCACCCACGACAATCCCTAGTCCGTACATCCTGTTCTGGCTGTGTTCCGCCTCTGTCAGTCATTCCTATGTACATTGCCTTCGCGCAGTAGTTCGGACCCAGACTTCTTCCGGGTCTCTATCGTATATAACCTCCTGTACTTCTCTGTCGTACCTTCAGTACGAATATCTCGTCTATCTAGTCTTACTCATTCCAACCCTCCTTATGGTCTCCCTTAACCCTCTGAACCTCTGAAATACGAGGATCCGTGAGACTGGCAAGGGCGCGACACATAAGTCCTGTGCCGATATCCTCACCCCCTCTGCTCCTTGGTCTCTCCGTCCTCTGACACCTCCGTACGTCG
The DNA here is from genome assembly GCA_018397855.1 of Boletus reticuloceps. Lineage (NCBI taxonomy): Eukaryota > Fungi > Basidiomycota > Agaricomycetes > Boletales > Boletaceae > Boletus > Boletus reticuloceps. The sequence goes on from JAGFBS010000120.1 coordinate 28,399, forward strand.
CTGCTAGTCAGTGACCAACGTCGGAACCCCTATGTATCATCTCCGAACGGACTTCGTTCCACTACCTTTGGACTTGGTCCACTCCCTCAGGACTTTGGTCCAACTCCCTCAGGACTTTGGTCCAACTCCCTCGGACTTCAGTCCACTACCTCCGGACTTCAGTCCACCAATCCCAACCCCTCCGGATCTCCACCGGAGATAGACCTCGGAGAAATATGGACTCTGACAGTGTCACGCCCTTGCCAGTCTCATGGATCCTCGTATTTCAGAGGTTTAGAGGATGAAGGAAGATTATAAGGAGCGAGGTTGGAAGTATATGGCTTTAGTTGAGCAAGACGAGATATTCGTACTGAAGGTACGACAGAGAAGTACAGGAGGTTATATATGATAGAGACCCGGAAGAAGTCTGGGTCCGAACTACTGCGCGAAGGCAATGTACATAGGAATGACTGACAGAGGCGGAACACAGCCGGAACAGGATGTACGGACTGGTACAGGGAATGCAGACTATGACTGAAGGAGATTAATGAAAGGTACAAGTTCGGAGATGTAACTCTGTGGATGTCCAATGGATCTGTACAAGTCCGAGGTTTCAGGATAGGGGCTAAGGAGATGATCTCCGGAGTTGAACTCCTAAGTGAACTCCTAAGGGAGTGGAATGGAGAGAAACTCCTAAGGGTGGAGATGAACTCCTAAGGGAGTTCTTCGGAGGTGTGGCCTTATCCGAGGAGTTAGTGGAGTTGGCCGGAGGTGTATGGAGATGTACGGAGGTGACCAAATAGGGGTTGGAATGGGATATGACAGATGTGTAGTGAATGTTGAAGGCATTTTGGAAGGCGCAGTTGAAGGAGTTATGGAAGAGGAGGTCAGAGGCATTACCAACGATGCAGATGTGCTGGGCAGGCACCGGGAAACAACAGGGCGACGACCTTGGGAAGGCCGCTGAGGAGCCACAGTGGTGGCCTTTAAGTTCTCCCGAAACAACTCCACCTCATCCCACTGCTTCTCAGAGACGACGACATATAGAAAGAATTGCTTTCCTGACTTGAACTTCTTGGCGCCCTTTTTGCCATCTACAAGGCACTCATCGTAGAAATGTGCTGTTGTGGCAGTTTGTGTTGTGAGGTTCAGCCATCGCTTGTCTCGCACCATCAACTCAGCCTCATGCCAAGAAAACTCCGGACAGTAAGCCTTGATCAAGGGCACTGTCAGAGTCCATATTTCTCCGAGGTCTATCTCCGGTGGAGATCCAGAGAGGTTGGGATTGGTGGACCAAAGTCCGAGGGTAGTGGACCAAAGTCCGAGGGTAGTGGACCAAAGTCCGGAGGAGTGGATCAAAGTCCTGAGGGAGTGGACCGAAGTCCTGAGGGAGTGGACCAAGTCCGAAGGTAGTGGAACGAAGTCCGTTCGGAGATGATACATAGGGATTCCGACATTGGTCACTGACTAGCAGCGACGTACGGAGGTGTCGGAGGACGGAGAGACCAAGGAGCGGAGGGGGTGAGGATATCGGCGCAGGACTTATGTGTCGCGCCCTTGCCAGTCTCACGGATCCTCGTATTTCAGAGGTTCAGAGGATTAAGGAAGATCATAAGGAGCGAGGTTGGAAGTATATGGCTTTAGTTGAGATATTCGTACTGAAGGTACGACAGAGAAGTACAGGAGGTTTATATACGATAGAGACCCGGAAGAAGTCTGGGTCCGAACTACTGCGCGAAGGCAATGTACATAGGAATGACTGACGGAGGCGGAACACAGCCGGAACAGGCTGTACGGACTGGTACAGGGAATGCAGACTATGACTGAAGGAGATTAATGAAAAGTACAAGTTCGGAGATGTAACTCCGTGGATGTCCAATGGATCTGTACAAGTCCGAGGTTTCAGGATAGGGGCTAAGGAGATGATCTCCGGAGTTGAACTCCTAAGTGAACTCCTAAGGGAGTGGAATGGAGATGAACTCCTAAGGTGGAGATGAACTCCTGAGGTGGAGATGAACTCCTAAGGGTGGAGATGAACTCCTAAGGGTGGAGATGAAGATGAACTCCTGAGGTGGAGATGAACTCCTGAGGGTGGAGATGAACTCCTAAGGGAGTTCTTCGGAGGTGTGGCCTTATTCGAGGAGTTAGTGGAGTTGGCCGGAGGTATTATGGAGATGTACTGAGGTGACCAAATAGGGGTTGGAATGGGATATGACAGGCACCAAGGTAGATAGGGAGATGCACGAGAGCTGCTGGGGTGTGCTCCGAGCATCGATGTCCTTCAGCCCTTCATGGATGCACTGTACCACATGATTAGCTCATGGTCAAGTAGAGATACACAAACTTACCCCGAATGTATTGAGATGTGTATTCCTCTTGTTGGCACTAGACTCATAGATGGCAGAGATATCCAACGAGTAGGTTTCTATGGGTGGGGGTGGATGGCGTGCGTGTGCCTTAGCCGCCCAGTACCTACTGTTAGCCTGGTAGAGCGAGTGTTGTGGACTATATCCAACAGCTGCGGCGCCAGCAGGAGGTACAGATGAGGCACCATGGGTGGGTCAGAAGTGGGTAGAATTTGCAGACGAAACCGAACGGTCTGCTTGACTAGCACTAGGCCACGCTGAGGGTACATGGACATCAGGTCTGAATCCACGAGAGCGAGGGTGGGACAGTCGAGAAGATGGCACTGGAGGGGGTGGCATGGATGGAAAGGTGGATCGCTGGGTCATTGCAGCGACGGGAGGTGGATTGATGGATGCTATGGGCACGTCAGTTAGACTCTCCCTCAACTTACAAAAAGACCTTACCTTTGGATCGTGCTACATTAGTGGATTCTCGGACAGAATCCACAATTGAGTGACTTGTTGCTGGAGAAGGATAGATTGGCTTTAGCACGAATGTACACAGGACAGACATACCAGATGCAGTGCGCATCGACATTGCCAGAGACTGCTTGGTCTGGTAATACTTGAAACACTTGCAGCATATGAGCTTTCCTAGTTGACCCTCCTGGCAGCTAGCAACATAGTAAATAGGATCACCTTTGCGGATTTCGCATTTTTTACAATCAACGCGGTCGCAAAGTCTGTCCTTGGTAGCCTGAGAATCTTCCGTAAACTGGGCAACAAGGTGAGGGGTTGGAGCTTGCATAGCGACGGGGTGGTAGTGAGCGTGAGATGGGCAGGAAAGTCGAGTCTCTCGAGTCTGAAGGCGTTGTTGGACACCCAGCCCTAAATACCTGGGGTGGGCACTTGCTCTGCAAACCTCTTGAGCTGCGCGGTGTGACAGCTGAGGAAACTGTATAGTCAGAGATAGAGATAGCACAATAGTGTACCCAACTAAGGCTCACCTCGATACATTGAAGTCGTGGTTGCACTGGGCAAGCCTTGAGTGGAGAGGACAGTACTGCTCTGCATGACCGCTGAGGAAATTGTATAGTCAGGGATGGGGTGAGCGTATCCTATGAGGCTCACCTTTCACCTTGAAAGGGGAAACATAACCACAATACCCAAGGTAGTCCGCGCGGAAGCGGCGGAACCATCGGGCATTCTCGAATGGCGTGACTGACAACTTGTTCTGGACACATAACAATGAGCCTGGGCATGCCGGTGGATGAACATATGGCGAGAACTTGAACACCTGGCAATGAGGCTCACCTTGAAAGGGGAAACATAACCAA
>JAGFBS010000121.1:0-28809 GCA_018397855.1 Boletus reticuloceps
TATTGTTAGTATTGGAATAAATATATAATATTTTCGTACAATGTACCGGGGATTGACAAATAGTCTAGTGCCATCCGCGAAAGGTGAGGGTATATGTCGCAATGGTTGTACCACCAGGAAATCGGGTTGGCCACATATTCGACATCAGATGCGAGGTACTGGTCAAGCTCACAGCCTAGAGTGGCTGGCTTGGGTGGTGCGAGCACTGGCAAATATCAAAAATGTTGGTCGTGGTCTTTGCACTCTGGTTACTGGGATCGGACTGTGTCTCCAAGTCTACATCCTCCACATCGTCACTGCCGTCCTCATTAGAGGCATAGGACCACACATATGCATCCCGCACCAAGGTTTCCGCAGTCTTGATCCATTCGTCCTCCCAGTGTGCTGTTTTGAAGTAGGATAACTTGTGTCGTGGATGTAGCACTAGCTTGTTGTTAGAGCAGCTTGGTTTGAGAGAAATAGACTTACCCATAGCGATCGATAGACTTCCGAGCTATCAGTAAGTGAGTAGTAACGATTCAGAGTGTTCTTCGCTAGCGCCACGGATGAACAGATTGCCGTGGAGTACTTCTTGTTGCGTGAATAGGCCCAAAATTGGCCCTCGATATGGTCCATTGCGGGAATGACTGTGGCAAGATTTGGAGTCGAGCGTGAAAAAAATAGCGTAGCCTCCTTGAGGATCTAGAGCATGAATGAGTTGTTTGTTCCAGTTTGTTCGCTGCGTGCATTTCAGATGACTCACCTTGAGGACGCTGTGCAGCTGCTCGACAATCTCCCATTCATGGTCTGCCAGCTCGAATTTCCGCAAACCAAGCTCCCTTTTCAAAAAGCGACCGCATCAACAGCCTTTTGATGGGTCAAAGCATATTCCAACATATCGTAAGTCGAATTCCAGTGGGTTGCAAACGTCTCACGGCATAAGTGTGATGGCCATCTTCAGATCCTCTAGAATGCTCTTCCAGGCCGGGAGGATGATGGTGGTTGAATGGATGATTTTGTATGCTAATTTTCGCAGCTGTGGGCCATTACTTAGCCTCAAAACGAAAGGTGAGTGATACCTCGACTCGCCTTCACCAGCGCTAATTTGATGGGATGTACAGCATCCTCTAGCTCCTTCCGCTCCTCTGCGCTGAGTTCATCTCGCTCATCGACCCACCCATCGCTCTCATTGGACAGCAGTGCAGCATCGTCTTCATCCAGATCCAGGTGATCTTCATCCTCGATCTCGTCACTTAACTCATCTACTTCTGCAGCACTGTGACCATCTTCCAGCGCTTTGTCCGCGTCCCGCTTGTTGGTGTCGAATTGACGGATCAACATCTTCGCGACCAGGTTGACGACATGTAGGAAGCACCGGGTATGGCTGGCATCACCCCCGAATGATGGGACAAGCAACTCGAGCTCGCGGACCATCATGTCGTTGTTTGTAGCATTATCACATGTTACGCTCAATATCTAAGCAAGATTAGAATGACAGGTACGAGACAATGTACTCATTTACCTTGTCTGATACTCCAAATTCTTTTCGCATGTTTGCAAATACTGTAGTGAGTTCAAGGCCGGTGTGCGATGTCACCACTTCAACAATGTCCAATGGCATACTTAATGGTACACCCTTGTGCTCTAGGTGGACACAAAACGCGACAAATGCCCGGTGATTAGGTGATGTCCATGCATCAGTCATGAAGCTAACTTTGCCACTATAGTCCTGGTGCATTGATGCATTCAAATCGAATTCCCAGAGTCGACTAACAGACTCACCTGTAGCATCTTAGCAACCCGCTGACGAGTTCGTGCAAATACCAGCTTGACATCTCGTGAGACGGTAGATGGTGATGGTATGTAATGCTCCAGATGTCCCATCTTCATCAATGATTGAAAACCTCGATCAGACACTATCTTAAATGGGCGAAGACTCTCAGCCACCCAGTGTACAATCTCAGCGCTGCAAGTAATGCATCAATAACCATGTATGTATTAGTAAGGATTCATACTGTGTTTCAGTGCAGGTGTGTTGCCGGTGAGAATATGACACCTTTCCCTTACCCTTACGTTCAAATGACATCGTGATTGTTCCATCGCGCAGGTATTCCCCAACGATCTTTTTCCATACCTCGTCGGTGTCCTTCGCATCATTGGCTGCTGCCATGATCTCCGTTCCCCAGCACTTCTTAACATGCTTTCGCAAGTTACCAGTGGATCGTGCATCTCCCTTGTCAAGATATCGTTGTATTTTGGTGTTGCACCCTTGTCGAGTGCATTTGAAATCGTGTGCACACCGACCATCAATCTTGATGATCTGTGGGATGGGCTCAAAGAAGGCATATATTGGTGAGGACCATTCCTTCAAAAGACGAGCTATGGTACCTCAGCTAACAGGTCCTATGAGGACATTGAGAATGTACTTAGCTCATCTTGAGCAGTTTCATTCTTTGCATTGGAATGAAAGGAACCTGCATCAATCTCTTCAATATCACTATTGTCGGTCAACAGGCTGGTGGGGTCATCCTTTCGTGATGTGGTGGTCGTGGCTGCCATTTTTGTTGTGGCTGCCGCTGTTGTTGTGGCTGCCGTCGTTTTTGTTGCAGCTGCTGCCGTTTTTGTGGCCGCTTCCATTGTTGTGCTGGTGTTTCCATCATCATTACCCAGTCCAAGTCGTGCCTTTTTGCCAACTGCATCAGCATTGGTGCGGTCACGGTTGCCGTCAGTCTTCTGCTTCCTTGTGGTCTTCTGGGTCTCAGCATCATTGTCAAGGGCAGCTTTCGCTTTGTCAGTCAACTTCGGCTGTCGTGCGCTTTTGGAGGAGGAATTTAGGAAGTTGAGTTCTGGTGGCATGGTTGAAGGGTGCAGCAGTGTGTCGAGTTGGAAGCAGAGTGTTGATCAGGCCCACAATGTAAATTTTCAAAGCTATGCTAAAAACATTAAGGTTTCTATGTCAGATGTCAGCCTCTCCGTTGGGAGGTGTAAAGAGGGGGACCCGCACGGGTAACCCGTACCCTGACGCACAGGCATAGTACGGGTATGGGTGTTGTCACGGGTCACGCAAATGTAACCCATACCCATACCCGAGCGGGTATGGGTGCAAAACCCATGCAAGTAACCCCTACCCATGCCATGCCCTATGTTTAACACCTCATCCGAAGTTTCTTCCTTCCGTACCACTACATTCCCACGGTGGCACCCCAAGGACCCCAGCTTTAAAAAACAACCAAACCCGCGATAAGTGCCCACAAGCAATCCCAAAAACTAACCCCTCTCCCAGAACCCATACCAAAGGGGAAATAGCCCCAATGGGACCACAAGAAGAGGAAACACAACCCGGGTCCGACCCGTCAACGTCAACAGTAGCAACTCGTCGCTCCAAAAGGACAACTGGCAGACTCGACAAAGACCCACAAAACCTGAACTCAGAGGTAAAAGATACCCGAACCGCACAAAAATTCTTAACAGCAGCGGGTTTCATCACCAAAGAAAACAAAGATATAGGTCTCCCCCAACTTGCACTAATCCTTAGACAGATCACGCTTTGGGCCAAAGTCTCCGCCACCGGAACTGATGCCATCAGAGCGGTCTCTTTCATCATTGAAACATTCGAAACTGAGTCCCTAATCCAACAGATTTCTAAGGAAGTACTGACGACAATCATTCCCCAAATGGAGAAACTCCGAAAGGACCTCGGACACAACATCAAACAAGAAATATCAAACAAAACACAAACTCACCCCGGCACAGCACCAGTGGACGAGCAACTAACCACCCAAGAAAATATGGAATACATCAGCATGTCGCTAGAAGAGCTCAATCATAAGGTAGACGAAAACAAAGTGCTCACGCAGACAATCCTAGAAACCCTATCCAACACGGACAATAACGTCAGCTCAATAGCAACTAAACTCGATGAGATATCTCTCCCCAAAAGCCTCCTCGAACCCCACAACACTAACCCCTCACTTCTAGAAACAGTAAGATCGTCGATAGAAGAACTAAAAAACCGCATCCCACCTGCTAACCTCACCCAAACCCAAACACGCCAAAACCCGTCATCCTATGCAGCGGCAGTGTCAGAAAGCAACCGCAACCTCACCCGCGCTCAAAGGAAAATCATCGCACGAAGCGAAGTTAGGGACCGTCAAGTCGCGCTAAAATGCTCGCGGGACAAAATCCAAGAATTTACGGAAAAATATTTAATGTCCATGGTAACACAAGCACTCACACCCCCTAACGACCAGAACAACCATCCCACCTTCCACTGTAGAAGCGTACAGAAAACAAAGGGCGAAGTGCTACTAATAGAAATGAACAACAAAGAAGGGGCGAAATGGCTAAGTAACCACCAAAACCGAGCCGACTTCACTAACAAATTCAACCTAGACACGCAAATCCTAGATCCATCCTTCAAGACCCGTGCCGAATTCATACCAGTAACGCTCAACTCAGAAGACCCAATGCACCACAGAGACATAGAAGCTGCCTCAAACCTTCCCAGCAACACGATTTCCAAGATCTCATGGATACGCCGCCCGACCGACCGAAAACCTAACCAGAAAGTTGCCCACACGTTCATCTTCTTCAATTCACCGGACGCGGCCAACCAAGCAATACGAAGCGGACTCATCATAGAAGGGAAGAACGTCGCCGCATTCCGACTTTACCCAGAACCAATGCGCTGCTTCAGGTGCCAAGAACTTGGGAAACACCTAATCAATGAATGCCCAAGCCACGACGACACATGCGGCACTTGCGGAGAACACACTCACCATACGCCCCAATGCACCGAAATGATCACTAACAATCTCTACTGCGTTAACTGCAGAACTCACGGTCACGCATCCTGGGACAGACTATGCCCAACGTTCCTAAAAGAAAGAACCAGAATAATATCCCAACACCCAGACAATGGCTGTAAGTATTTCCCCATCAACGACGACCCCTCCACCTGGCCCGAAGCAGAAGCACCGCCCCACCAAACACCCATAAACAACTCCAAACCCTCCACATACCATCAACCGCCGCCGCCAACGCAACAGCAGCACCCGTGACCCAACAACAACGAAACAAATTGGACAACTGTTGACCGCCAACACCAAAGAAAAGCCCCCACAAATAGGCCACACCCCAAAGTGCATCAACCACCCCAACCCCAGCTAACGTCCACCACAGGAAACCAAACAAACCTCGACCGCTTTGTACAAAGAGGAGGGCACCCCCAGCACAACAACCCACCAGAAACACAGCACCCTCTAACAACAACAACGCCTACCCGCAACAATGCCCACCAAGACTACTCGCCCAGCCGACCAATCAGATTCGACCTCGACCTCGACCTGGATCCCTCCCAACCATACACCCCCCAATGATTGAACAACCCTACGAAGCACCCCAACCCAACCAACAGACCAGCATACGCATATGGCAGCAAAACCTCAACAAGTCGGCTATGGCACAACAACACCTACTCCACAACCTCAACCCCTTAACATACAACATCGCGGCGATCCAAGAACCAGCAATCAACTGCGTAAATCTCACCACAGCTAACCCCAAATGGAACATCGTTTACCCCTCAACACACAACAAGGATAACGCTAAACGCACCCGGTCAGTTCTCTTCGTCAACAAAAAGATATCCAAAGATGGCTGGCGCACAGTTCCAATAGACAACCCTGACATTACAGCAATAGACCTCATTAGCCCAGAAGGAAACACCAGAATCTACAACATCTACAACGACGGACAACACCAAAACACGCTCAAGCAACTCACAAACCACCTCGCAGCCGAACACGAACGCAACAACAACCAAGATGCAACCATCGGACTTATCCTACTCGGAGACTTCAACCGCCACCACCCAATGTGGGACGACCCCAACAACCACCACCTGTTCACAAACGCCAACATGACCGCCGCCCAACCCCTCCTCGACATTCTCGCAACATACAACCTACGCATGGCGCTCCCCCCGATGACACCAACACTCCACGCCAACGCATCCAAGAATTATACCCGCCCCGACAATGTATTCTGCTCGGAAACAATAACGGAAGTGATAACAAGATGCGAGGTAGTCGAACACCTGATGCCGGTTAACACAGACCATTTCCCTATTATCACACAATACACCATCTCACCAGAACTAACAAACCTCCTCTCCAGACCCAATTTCCGAATGACCGACTGGGAGATATTCGACACCAAACTACAATGCCGCCTCCAACAACTCCCCCCACCAAAACCACTACGCGACATCCAAGCAGCCGAAGACTCACTAAGCCAAGTCACAAAGTCAATACTAGATACAATACAAAACACCGTACCGATCTCAAAACCCTCTCCCTTCGCAAAAAGATGGTGGTCCCGCAACCTAGAAAACGAGAACAACCGACTCAAGAAGCTATCAAGAACGGCACACACAAAAAGACACATACGAGAACATCCCATCCACAAAGACCACAAAGTGGCAAGAAATGCCTTCGCAAAACACATAGAAAAAGTCAAACTCGAACACTGGAACGAATACCTGGAGGAAGTTGACGCACACAGCGTATGGAACGCACACAAATACCTTAAAGCCGAACCCTCTGAGTTTTTCCTATCTCGAATCCCTACCCTCTGACGATCCCCCACTGACGCACCCTCACCCTCACAGACGAACCAAGACAAAAGTAAACTACTTTACGACGCCTTCTTTAAACCTTCCCGCGGCCCAGTGACCTGCACGAAATTAGTATCGTGCTGAGTCAGGACACGAACTCTTAGATTCCCAGCATAATCTATGGCTGGAATATTCTGTTATCTTATGTACAGGTAGACCACTATGTAGGCTACCTTCTCACCAAGTTTCATTTTTCTACCCCCAATCCTCAAGGAGATATTCACAAATCAGTTGTGAAGTCCCTTACACTAGTGTATACTACACTAACATTATGTACACTTCTATTAGCTTCCCATATATAGGAAAGCCCCTATGTAGACTACATTATCCTGTATTGCACTGCTTAATCTGCACAGCCATTGAGCCACATGGTCACTGCTGCATAGCATTGAACCTGTGTGACTCTATGTATGGAACTGTAAGGCTTGGATGTTTCCATGGAATGCACAGCCTTAAGGCTGTGCAGAGTTCTATGTTTTGTGCACAGCCTCAAGGGACACATGAGTAAGCGCCAAGCCAATCCTTACCAATCATTGTAGCAGCCAGCCAATAGCATAAGAGCCTCAATGAGTGGAATGGCTGTGTGCATAGCCCAAAAGCAGCTACATATGGGAGCACAGCCTCATGTAATAACAGTATATAAGGAGTGGATTCTGCCAGCAAAAAGGAGCAGCTAATATCTGGAGAAAAGTATCTAGAAGCTAATATCTAGAACAAAGTATCTAGAGCCACATCTAGAGTAGAGAACTCTAGAAGCTCATTAGACTAGACTAAGTAGCACTACTACTACTAGCTAGTCAATTGTATTAGGTAGCTTGTACTAAGCAGAAAACAAGTGCCCACAGAGGGCAACCTATACAAACAGATTATCTAAGCATATCCCTAAGTGGGCATATCACTTGCCAACTGTAACCTACACCTTGCTAACCTTGCTGACTTATATTCACTCCAGTTGCCCAATATAGCAGGTTTATAAATAACCAATATTGTGTGTGAACTGAGTGACATATCTAGTATTTTCCCACACCATAGCCACCGCCATAGCCACCATAGTTTCCCAGGAAACATAAGCTAACTTTATATTAGGCATTATATCACCATTTTGTCTATATCTATTCCAATATCAAAATTCTTTCTGTGCTTTGTCTGTGTAAAATTACACCATAAGACAAGCTCCCATTTCGGCACATAGCCCCTAACACAGCCACCATACTTGAAGCTCAACAAAGCTTACAAGTTTCCTACACTTTCTATAGCTAGCACATCTAGTTACATTTACCTAGTTATTACTAGTATCTTAGTAGTTCATTAGCTACTCACCATTACCTACACTCAGCTAGGAAGAAACCAACCCTTTTCCTTAGACAAATAATCAGGAAAGGAAGAACGACCGGGGAGCCAATTGGCTAAGTTTTCTTACTTACTCAGCAGATCAGTTTCTATTTCTTTTCTTCTGTTTGATCTGGTAGTTAGTGTTGTCCTATCACCAGCTTATAGCCAGATTGGGCCTGGAGGATTAATTGCCCATAGATTTCCCTAGCCATCTAGCAATCCAAATCCTGAACGAACGACACCGGACCCAAGCATCGCCGACGCCACCTACCCTGAACCCGTATGCAGTTTCCGCAAAATCACTGACGAACAAATACACAGAGCCATCAAGAAATTCTCGCCCTTCAAAGCCCCCGGGCCCAACGGCATCTGCAATGTCATCTTCACCAAGAACACTGACGCCCTCACCCCCTACCTTGGCCACATTTTCAGAGCGACCTTCAAACTCAAATGGTACCCAACACAATGGCAATCATCAACAACAGTAGTACTCAAAAAACCAGGGCGACCTGACTACTCTCTCCCCAAAGCATACCGACCAATCGCTCTCCTCGACACCATGGCTAAGATTTTATCATCATGCATTGCTGACGACCTTACATACCTCGCAGAACACTACAACCTACTACCGCAGACACACTTCGGAGGATGACCAGGTAAAACCACGGTAGACTCGCTACACTTACTGACGAAATTCACACACGACGCATGGGCCCACCCCAAGGAAAAATATGTATCAATGTTATTTCTAGATGTCAAAGCTACTTTCCCTAGCGTAGTCATTGACCACCTCATCCACAACATGCGAAGCTGCGGTATACCCGAAGAATATACATCATGGTACAAACAAAGACTCACTAACCGCACGACATCACTAGTCTTCGACGACTTCAGATCAGACCCATTCAACACTCCCACCGGACTGGACCAAGGATGCCCAATTTTCCCCATCGCTTTCCTCTTCTACAACGCGTCACTAATCGAATTAACAGGTAAACCAAAAGACCAGCTAGGCTTAGGTTTCATAGACGACACAGCCTTCATCGCCCACGGCAAAACGTTCGAAGAAGCCAACGAAAAACTATGCAACATTATGGAAAGAGAAGACGGAGCCCTACAATGGAGCACATCCCACCATGCTGAGTTCGAACTAGACAAGACGGCACTAATATGCGCCTCTAGACACCGACAACCGGACCCTCAATCCCCAGGAAAGACGCTACCAACCCTCCGCCCCTCAATCACCATCCAAGGCACAACCATCAACACGTCACCATCATACAAATTCCTCAGAATAATAATCGACCAAGAACTACACTTCAACGCCCACACAGCATATGCAATAGGAAAAGGCACAAAGTACGTCCTAGCATGCAAACAACTAACACACCCTTCTAGAGGAATACGAGCGCAAATGATGAAAAAACTGTATGAAGGAGTAGCTATACCGAAAATGATGTACGCAGCGGACGTATGGGCCACAACACACCTCAAGCGGGGCAGAGGATCAAAACAAAACGGCTGGGGAGCGAGAGGTATAGGAAAAAGAATAGAAATGGTACAGCGCACAGCAGCTTTGGCCATAGCAGGCGGCATGTGCTCTTCTCCCACTGATGTACTCTTTGCACACGCTAACCTCACACCCATCCCAGTTCTCATCCGTCAACACTGCCAACACGCTGCACTCCGCCTCGCCATCCTCCTGTTACGCTTGGACCGGGTAGGTACGAGCGTAGCCCTTATGAAGCAAGTAACGAGGAGAGCGTCGACTCAGAAGCACGACGAGGTCTTATAGAGGTAACGTCCTTCAGAGTAGGACGAAGACTACAAGGGTTCAAGGAGCTCGTGGGGTCGTCCACACGAGGTTCAAGGGTTCAAGGAGGTTGGGCTGATTACCAACGGTTCAAGTGGGGACCACAAGAGCGATAGATTGTACAAGGCGTAAGAGTACAAGGGAGCTCAAGAGTAAAGAAAATACATGGGGCGATAAACGACGGTTTATATACTACATGGAAGAGAAGTTAAGGGTAGGCATAGAATGCGAAGGAAGAGATGGAATGTGAAGGAAGGTATACGATGACTAAGCAAGTGGAGTGTGGTCAGGACGCTGACGGAAGGGAACTTGGAGATAAGGGAGAGTCATCGTAGAAGAGGAATAGTGTTCGCAGTGCGAGTAGTACAAGATAAGCGATAAGAGAAAAAGAAAAGATAAAGTCGTAACATTACCCCCCTACTAGATCCGAGACATCGTCGAAGGACTAATAGAGACTAGAGTATGAAGCGCCAGGGGAACCAGTGATGTTGGCGTAGCCATCCTCGGTGATGGGATCATCATACTGCGCATCATCAAGATAGTCTGGGGAAGGAGCAGAAGCGCGTGGAGGAGGGACAGGGAGTACTCGTCGAGTACCAGAGGAACGAGCGGATCGGTAAGACCGATGAGAGGAAGAGCCTCGGGAAGAACCGGAGGAGGACGACGAAGACTGTCGTGGGGGAGAACGTCTCTCCGTGGAGGAAGGAGTATGGTAACGAGAGGGGCCATCAGATAGACGGCTAGCTAAGGTACCACGAGTAGGGCCGACCGTAGAGAGTCGGTTCGCAAGGGAAGGACGACGAGTGGCCATATGGCAGGAGTGCTGGTCATGTCCAGGAGCCCATTGGCGACAGCCAGTGATAGGGCACATGTAGAAGGGACAGTTGCGGCGTACGTGTCCGATACGGTGGCATTGGTAGCAGGCGTGGGCATAGCTTGGGTGAGAGGGGAGGAGAGGTTGACGTTCTAAGGCCCCGTAGAAGGGGGTGTTCCGGTTGTTATGGGCTTGTTCAGCGCGATCTAAGACAGCGACTTCCTCGGGGGAAAGAGGAGAAGACGATGCGGATGGAGTAGATGCGGGGGTATTGATCGCGGTGAGAGCGGGGTGTACGAGGGGAATAGTCTGGGCAGAAGCTATTCGTTCTACTGCAAGTTCCAAGGTATAGCGGTCAATATCGGTGATGAATTCGCCGAACTCCATCTGGTACATCACTTGATGGAGGTTGGCGAGAATGTTCGCTTGGGAGGAAGCGACCCATTGTCTATCGAGCTCTGGGGTATTGAACGCGGTGAAGTTGTTGGTGACGAGGGAGAGTCTCTGAGTCTGCTGGTATGCCTTATAAAGGCCGAGAAAGGCGGAGTTCATGTCCATGTGGGCTTCGAGGGGGACAGCGAAATGAGAATCTAAGATATAATTGGAAAGGTTTCGTATGTATCGGGGAGAAGGAGTATCGGGTCTCATATTATTGGCATAGAGGGGAAGGTCTACTGCAAGGATGGGACGAGGTGCAGGAGCGGATTCATTGGGTGCAGGAAGAGGGGAGTGGAAGACGACAGGGAAGGTAGGAGCAGGAGCAGGAAGAGTTAACGGTTCATCGATGGTTGCAGTTCCAGGGATGTTGGATGGGCAGTAGGTGACGGAAGAGGAGTTCCATCCGGGTTCAGCGACGGTGGAAGAGGGAGATGCGGGTGCGGACGAGACAGAGAGAGAAGATTCGGTGGAGATTGAAAGATTTTCGAACGACATGGTTTTGCTTGGAAAGGATCTAGGAGGAGAAAACGGAGGGATGAAGTTTCTTATAGTCCAGGAGGGCGGCCTTGGAATGTTTTAAGTTCCGTTCTGGGATCCAGGAATCTTCTTCGGCGGAGTATCCTTTCCAGCGGATAAGGAACATGCGGCTTCTCGGGGTTCCGCGGTGGCGTATGATTTTATCAATTTCGTATTCCTCTTCTCCGTCGATAAGGTCAGGTGGAGGAGAAGGGAAGTTCTTCCCATGGACGGCGTTCTCGCGATAAGGAGATAAGAGAGAAGCATGGAAGACGGGGTGGATCTTCCAGACCTTCGGTAAGCGGAGTTGGTATGTGATGGGAGATAGGACTTTGGTGATCACGAAGGGTCCTTCACGTTTCGGGGCGAACTTTGGATTGATGATGGAGCGGCGGAGATTCCTGGCTTCGAGCCAGACCTTGTCTCCGAGGGTGAAGGGAGTGAATCCTCGGTTGTTTCGAGAAGTCATGACTTGTCGAGCGAGTTCATGAGAAGCTAATGCTTCTTCTCGGGCGGCGGAGAGGTCTTTGAGGCGGGTATTAATTGCGGGAAGGGAAGATTCGGCAAGTACCGAGGGAAGAGCACGGGGTTCATATCCCATCATGAGATAGAACGGAGATTTACTGGTAACGGAGTGAGGGCGATGGTTGTGAGCGAATTCTGCGTGGGAGATCTTATCGGCCCATGAGGATGGATTACTGCCACAGAAGATACGAAGGTATGTTTCAACTTCTTGGTTGACTCGTTCAGTTTCTCCATCGGATTGGGGGTGATATGCGGTGGAGAGAGAGATGTCGTAGTTCAGGAGTCGTCCTAGTTCTCGAGCGAAGGAGGATGCGAACTGAGGACCACGATCGGAGATAATTTTGTCATAGAGGCCGAAGCGGAGGTAGACCTTGTGGAAGAAAAGGGAAGCGACTCCTTCGGCAGTAATAGTCTTCTTCGTGGGACAAAGAATTACCCCCTTAGTAAGGCCGTGGTCCACCACGACTAGAAGAGAATCAAAGGAAGAAGAAGTGGAAGCGGGGAGATCTGTGATCAGATCACAGGAGATCTGCTGGAAAGGGCGTGTGCAGGACGACTTGATTGGGGTGAGAGGAGGGACGGTAGGGTGCGTATTTGACTTGTTCTGTTGGCAAACCGAACATCCTTCAACGTACTTCCGGACGTATTGTGCGAGTCCGGGCCACCAGAACTCAGCTGCGACAAGCTGGCGAGTCTTTAGGTAACCAGGGTGACCGGTAGACTCGTGGTCATGACATCGTTCGAGGATGGAATGGCGGAGGGTTTCATCGGGGGGTACGTAAACACGGCCTTTGTAAGTAAGGACGCCTTCTGAGTGTTGCCAATCAGAGAGGCGGGAACGGAAGGCGGGGGGAATGGTTCCATCGAGTGCCTGGAGTGCCTGAAGGACAAGCGGGTCGGAAGCCGAGGAAGAGGAGATATGGTGGGCCAGCGTGGAGTCGATAAGACGGACAAACATAGATGGGGGAAGAAGGGTGGCACCCTTGTTCTCATCGGAGTCTGTAGGAATAAAGTCTCGCCGGCGTGATAGGGCATCCGGCCCGGAGAGTAGGGAGCCAGGAACGTGGATCATCTTAAGGTCGAAGTCCGCTAAATCTAACAACCAGCGGGCTTGGCGACGGTTAAGGTCCTTTGGTTGACGGAAGTAGGTGAGGTTCTTGTGATCAGTGAAGACCTGAACCGGGAAGGAAGCTCCATGGAGATAGTGTCTCCAGGCTTTAAGGGCGCGGATGATAGCGAGGAGTTCGCGATCGTAGATATCGTAGTTGCGTTCAGCAGGGGAGAAGGATTGGGAGAGGTAGGAGCAGGGATGCCAGTCACCGTTGGTATCGGTTTGGAGGAGAATTGCGCCGGTGGCGTATTTGGAAGCGTCGGTGGCAATGGCAAAGGGTTTGGAGTGGTCAGGAAGCCGAAGGACAGGTTCGGCAAGGAAGAGTTCTTTGAGATGGGAGAAGCATCGGTCGCATTCATCGGACCATTTCCAAGGTTGGTTCTTCTTGGTAAGGTCGATAAGCGGTCTAGCGACGGTTGAGTAGTCAGGAATGAAGCGGCGATAGAAGTTGGCGAAGCCAAGGAAGGAGCGGACTTCCTTAGGGGTAGTCGGGGTAGGCCATTTGGAAATTCCATCAAGTTTGACGGGGTCCATAGCAATGCGACCGGGTTCTACGATCATGCCGAGGTATTCCACCGTCTCAGTGGCAAATTGGCATTTCTCAAGTTTTAAGTGGAGGTCGAGTTCCGTCATGCGCTGGAGAACTCGTTTGGTGCGTTCCTCGTGTGTGGCTTTGTCGGGAGAGAAGATGAGGAGGTCGTCCATATAGATGACGAGCCATCCTTCTGCGATCATATCTCGGAAGGAGTCATTCATGAATCGTTGGAAGGTGGCGGGGGAATTACAGAGACCGAAGAACATGACAAGGGGTTCGAAGAGACCTTTGTGGGTGATGAAGGCCGACTTCCATTGGTGTCCGTTTTTAATTCGGACATTGTTGTATCCCCATCGGACATCGAACTTAGTGAAGACTTTAGCGTCTTTGAGCTTGTCGACGAGATCAGAGATGAGCGGGAGTGGGTAAGCATCCCGAACAGTATGTTCGTTTAGGTAGCGGTAGTCTTGGCAAGGGCGTAGCTTGCCATCCTTTTTCTTGACGAAGAAGAAGGAAGATGCTTGGGGGGAGTTCGACGGGCGGATCTTTCCAGCGGCGAGGTTCTCGTCTAGGAAATCTTCTGTCGCTTTCTGTTCGGTAGGAGAGAGGGGATAGACCTTTCCGATCTTCGGGGAGAAGGAATCTTTAAGGTTGATCTCATGGTCGTAAGATCGTGATGGGGGAAGGTGATCGGTGGCTTCTTTGGAGAAGACCGAAGCATAATTGGAGTATTCGGCGGGTAAGGACACTTTGGGTTTGGCTTTCTCAGCAGCTGCGGCGAGTTCCGTGGCGGTGGTTAGTTTGGCGATGACTGGAGAGTTGTTGGGGAGGTAGCGGGAGCCGCAGCGAATGATGCGGTGTATGGCGTAGTTTTGGCGGGCGCGGTGCATGTATTGTTGTTCGGTTTCATGCTCGAGGTATTCATAGAGTCGACTATCGTATACAGAGTCGACGTTGACATGACGAGGAGGACAAGAGGGGGTGGTTTTGGTGAAGAAGGAATCATGTCGCTTCTGATCAGCGACGTGCGTTTGGTAGAATTCAGTAGATTGGTCGGAGGATTCCGGGATGGAAAGGGTCTGGGAGGTCCAGTCGATGGAGGGGTTGACTGCTCTGAGCCAGGGGAGTCCTAGGATGACGTTTTCACGTCCACAGTTCATGACGTAGAGAAGGAGTTTGTGAGCGATTCCTTCGATGTTGGCGAAGAGGGTGCAGGTGAATCGAATTTCGCCTTTTTGATTGGCAGATTGGTCGACATTTCGTACCCGAATGGGAACATCAAGTTTCGTGGTGGGGAGGGAGTTCTTTCGAACGAACTGCCAGTCAATGCAGTTGATATCGGCGCCACTATCAACCAGGGCGCAGGTGTCGACGACTTTCATAGTATGCGAAGGGTCGATGAGTTGAATGGAGATTCTCATTGACCTAGATGATTTCGATACTAGTACAGGAGCAACTGTAGCAATAGGAGGGACTCGCGTCGACTGAGATCTCCCTTTTAAAAATCCTGCGAAGGGCAGGAGAAAGAAACCTTCCTAACGGTAGTTTCATCGTCGTCGTCCTCAACCTCTTGGAGTTGAGGGAGTTCTTCTTCGACCTTTCGAACCTTTCGTTCTTTGGTGGAGGAAGAGGCAGAGGGGAAATTAGGGCAGTCACCTGATCGGTGACCAGTCTTTCGGCAGCGGAAGCAACGTCCTTCTTTGATGCAACGTTGGCGTTCCTCTGGAGTCATCTTGGAGACGCGGATAGCGTCAACGTCCATGGCGTTAGGGTCTCGTTCTTTGCGATGGGTGGTAGTGGAGGAAGAGTACGTTGTATGGGTCTTTCCTCCTTGTTTGGTGAGTTCTTGGACGTGTTCGTATTGGCTTTGGAATGTCTGGGCTTTGGCTACGTATTCTTCGATAGTAGTGGGTACTTTTTCCATCATCTGAATGTTTCTCATGAGTCCGATGGGTATCCCGTTTTTGAAGAGTTGGATAAGGACTGCGTGGTCGGTTACTTGTGCGATGGAGGTTTGGTTTGCAAAGTTCATGACGTAGTTGTTTAACGAAATGTTCTCTTTTCCGTTGTACTTCTTTTCCATTCTGGCGGTCATCAGCCAGTTGAGAGCGTTCCCCTTGGTGTTGGCATGCTTAAATGCTGAGGTGAACTTCTTTGTGAACTCGGTCATCGTTCCGAGTGAGAGAGTGGCGGTGGTTCCAGCAGCGAGAGCGTCAAGGGCGGCCTGTCGATAGGTGGAAGCCCAGGTAGCGGCCGTTCCTTTTGTCATGTAGGAAAGGGCAAATGCTATTTGCTTGGCGTCTGTGTTATAGATCTCCTCGTTAACGAGGAGGTAGGTCATGATGGAGGACATCCACGCGTTGGTTTTGTCAAAGTTTCCGTCAAAGGCTTCGGGGGTGCCGAGACGGAGTTCAGAGGGTTTCGAGGTGGAGGTCATTCTGAGAGGAGTGGGAGGAACGGGAGGGTGAGGGTTCGGTGGTGGGAAGGAGCCGAAGGGTAGTGGTGGTCGAGAGATAGGAGTGGGAGAGGGCGGAGTAGGAACGCGAGGAATGGAGAGGGAGACAGAGAGGTTCTGAGCTAGTTCTTGATCGGCAAGGAGTTCCGCTTCAGAAGAGAGTGGGACGTCTTGGTCAAAGAGGTGGGTCAAGGGTTCGTCCTCAGATGAAGATGCTGAGGTGGAGGGAGCAAGGGAAGGGCGGCGAAGGCCCCAAAGGCTAGTGGGTCGTTGAGAGTTCGAAATGGTGGCGGCTTACAGCGATGGTAGCCGATAGGAATATACTCTTGAGCTTTTGTTACGCTTGGACCGGGTAGGTACGAGCGTAGCCCTTATGAAGCAAGTAACGAGGAGAGCGTCGACTCAGAAGCACGACGAGGTCTTATAGAGGTAACGTCCTTCAGAGTAGGACGAAGACTACAAGGGTTCAAGGAGCTCGTGGGGTCGTCCACACGAGGTTCAAGGGTTCAAGGAGGTTGGGCTGATTACCAACGGTTCAAGTGGGGACCACAAGAGCGATAGATTGTACAAGGCGTAAGAGTACAAGGGAGCTCAAGAGTAAAGAAAATACATGGGGCGATAAACGACGGTTTATATACTACATGGAAGAGAAGTTAAGGGTAGGCATAGAATGCGAAGGAAGAGATGGAATGTGAAGGAAGGTATACGATGACTAAGCAAGTGGAGTGTGGTCAGGACGCTGACGGAAGGGAACTTGGAGATAAGGGAGAGTCATCGTAGAAGAGGAATAGTGTTCGCAGTGCGAGTAGTACAAGATAAGCGATAAGAGAAAAAGAAAAGATAAAGTCGTAACACCTCCCTCGTCACCACCCACTTCACCACCACACACTAATGGCACTTAGACAACGCCGGCACCACAAAGCACCCCTTCATCGCCTCCTAGAATCCTTCCCCCTAGATCCAAGAAACTTCGAGACCATCTCACCAATCCGACACAGCCCCAAATGGTCACCGCCCGTCAAAATAAATATCCAAAACAAAGAAGAAGCCATACACCTCGACGTTCAAGAAGAAGCCAATCAGGACATCACACTTTACTCAGATGGATCCGGACACAACAGGAAAATAGGAGGCGCCGCAATCATGAGGCGCTCAGGCCATCGAGTATCTTCTTTACATTTTGACCTTGGATCTGACAAAAACCACACAGTTTACGAAGCGGAAATAGTAGGAATGATCCTAGCAGTCGAACTCCTCAAGAATGCGAAGCACATAAGGAAAGTATCCCTCGCCCTCGACAACAAGGCCGCAATATTAGCATCCAAAAATCTCTCATCCAAGCCCGCTCACTACCTAATGGACATCTTCCACGCTAACCTACGCACAGCCATCAAGAAACACCACCTCCGAAAACTCAGCATAAGATGGATCCCTGGCCACTCAGGAGCCCCAGGAAACGAAGAGGCAGATGAAGAAGCGAAAGAAGCAGCATCAGGCAACACCACTAACCCTACCCTCCTCCCTAGACAACTACACACAAGATCAAACAACGCCAGAAAGCTCCCTCGAAGCAAATCAGCAGCAAAACAAGAACTCAACTCCCGCCTCAAGCTCCTCACCAAAAACATCTTCAGTGCCTCGCCACGAGCAGAACACACACTAACAATAGACAACTCTCTCCCATCTCCTGCATTTTTAGAACTCACCGCTAACCTCACCTGACAACAAACATCCTTTATTTTCCAGTTACGCTCTGGACACGCCCCGACCAACCAACATTTATTCCGCATCAAGAAAGCGCCCTCCCCTATGTGCCCAAACTGTGAAGGTAACATAGAAACAAATATCCACTACCTCCTGTTCTGCCCAGCGTCCGCAAGACAACGAAGAAAACTCAACGACCAACTCAAATGGAGAGCCTGCGACCTATCAACAATTCTATCAAAACCAAAAGGAATCAAAGCCCTACTAATCTTCGCCCACCAAACGCGCCGCTTCCACAGCATCTTCGGTAACCTAAGCCCTCCCGCAAAACCATGCTGACCACCCTGCCAGACATCAACACGAACAGCCTCCCGACAACCCCAACCCCCGCCACACTCGGCGTGCTCATAGACCATCCTGCCTCCGGGCAGATGACGAACCCAACACCGGCACGCACGCCCCCCAGGTCTCAACAGACCCCAACAAGAATAAACCCAACGGCCCCAAGCCCCCCTTTTTCGTCTTCCAGTTTTTCTCTTCCAATAAAATGTAACCCACACCCGCGACTGCAAAGCATCATGTAATTTACGATACAGCACACAGCCTTAGGGCCAAATCTACCACAGATATGTACAGAGCACCCCCTATTCCCACTACATACACCACATAGACTAGAACATGATGTAAATGTCCACCAAAAGGCAAAAGCCTTGCGGACAATAAACGAGGAAAAAAAAAAAAAAAAAAAAACACCTCATCCTTGAAACCATCCACTGAGTGATTGTCGGAGAGGAGCTTGATTAGCTGGCTGGTTTCTTCATCAGTCCACACAGTACAAGGCACAGAGCGAGGATTTGCCTTGCCTTTGCCTTTGCCTTTGCTTTTGTTGGCTGGCACAAGATCAGCAGGATCGACAATCCCTCTGATTGAATGAGACCTTCCCGATGAGTGTGACCCGGTCGACTTATTAGATGGGAGTGAGTTTTCTGAGCTGGACACTGGCATCAGGGTTATGGCATTGAGGGCGTGGCACCCATACCACCGTCTTGCTTCCCCGGCAGGTCAGGTGACCACACAGCCTCCCGGCGGACACAAGCGACGTTGAGTAGAAATTTTACTTTGCCGATGTACAAACACTCAACCTGGTCAGGGCCTAAGACTGTCTGGTCACCGCATCACCACGCAGTCTGTCGCTGCGTGAAACAAAGGAATTTTTAAAAAAGATAAGGCCCTTATGTTCAAGTCGTGTGACCTGACTTAACTTTCAAAAGACCTTGGACCTGCGCACTGCCCAGAGCATGAACGTCACCAAACACTTTGGATCTCTAGAGGGTTTTCAAAGGTGCATTCCAGTCCTCTAGTGCAAGACCACAAACATTCAACCCACGCAAGCATCTCCACATATAGAGCGTCCAAAATCTGTCTGTTTATTATTGCTCATCTCCGTTGCCCGTCGTTGTCTGTGCCGAGCACGGAGATCAGAATCTCCACCAAAGTAAGACCTCAACTAAGCCAAAACTACATCCTCTACTAGTAAACAACATTTACTGGCACGTCCTTGTCGGAATGCAGTCAGGCCGTGTATATATGTACTCCACCCTGCCTGTCTCCACTTCAAGAGATGCGGTGATGTAGCAGTAGTTGAAAATGAAACGTTGTCTTGAACGAGACATGGCGAACATATGAGACTCGTGTGAGTGTCATTTATGTTTGCTACAAACATTCGTGATCCTGGAAAGTGCACACCTGGTTCTTATGGCGAACTATCTTGACGAGTCCAAGTTAGGCTTTGATGTCAAGAGGACATTTGATGGTTGGATCGAAGTCCTTAGTGTAGGCTTTTCAACGATCACAATAAGAAAATAACAGGCAAGGCATTTACATAACATGAAACAACGATTTGAATTTCAAAAGCACGTACACCGAATATCCAAAAGCCTTTTGCACTCATAACCATTCTTCCCAACAAGGGGACGAAATAGAAGATAGGATTGAATATTCTCGTAGCATTGTACATGGTTCGAAAGAAACCTTAACCAACGACAAGATACACGGGTAGTACAACATAAAATGTTTCAGGTGATGTTTCGACTTCCACTCAATCACGTTTCCAGTCAGCAGAATGGCCGTTCTATAACGAAAGCATGCTCAAAATTAATGGTGCAACACATAGTATGGATTTCGAGACAATACCTGCGGATCCGCGAAAGCTTCCGGAGTGCGCTCCACAAGTTCACCGACTCGGAGGGGTGCCTAGTAAGAACCGATCACAGGTCAGTCCAGCTAGACACTTCAAACCACCAGATATGAGGACGCACCGGAGATGCAACGACAGCAGCAGCAGCAGCAGCAAGGATTAGAAGAATGAGAGAGAACTGCATGATTGGCTTTGAGAGAGATATGCACAACGGGGGTGTTTCTGAAATCCATGGCTGAGAGTGGCCCCTTTTATGCAGCCCGGCATCCCGGGGCACGGACATTGTTTTCCCTGCGTAGCGGGTGCTACTAGTATTAGCACCACGGAAACGGTCTGTAAATCGTTTTCAGGATCTCGGGCTCTTGTGTGTTTCAGATCACTGGGGCTTTTACGCTCTCCCCTCTGTCATCCCGGGCCAAGCCTCTAGCGCTCGGTTACGCTCGGTATACCTCATATGGTCATGCGATGTCACCACTTACTTATCTTCGGACGGGGCTGTCATCATCTTCAATGACATACCACAACCCTCCGGGCACTCCTGGACCTGCAAGCCCGTCGTGGTAGTTAAATGCATTAAACCCATTGAGAGTGATTGACGATAGTCTACACCTGCTTGTGCTGGGATTTAACTAGCGGATGGAGTTGAAAATGGAGTCGAATGGGTCATTAGGAACACGACGTGACATGCTGTGACAAAAGGAGCGCCCGCGGTCCGTCAATCGATCATATCAGACATCACGCGTCACGCCATTCCGTCCACAGGACCACAGTCTAGGAATACATTTCCTGGCATCGCGTGAATTGGACAAAAATTTGCTGGCCAACCGCTCGAATTGCTTCTGGATGTGCAGTCTCCGAGTCGTTCCTCATGGGCTGCCAAGTTGCTTAACACAATGACCACAAAACATTTCTTACATGATGATGCCATGCACAGCTTCGGATCAACGTGTATGGTATATACTTGATGGCCGCAACAGATGAAGTTATCCACCATCTATCTAGTGCCATCCGGTCGCAGGTGATGCGCCGGGGTGATTGTCAATCTTCGTTCCTTTGTCAGGAGACCATTATCCATGGTCAGGCCAACGAATTTGTCGTGGTGTGGCCGATAAGATAGGGCTGATGCTTGGGGGTCTGGGACGGAGATGTGTCAGTTAGCATAGCCTTCAAGTTGTCCGATTAACCCGGTGCCTTGAGCCTATAGGTCCAGTTCGGAGGTTCCCGAAACATCCGAGTCCTGACAAGTGTTCCTTCCTCCGTCATTTTATCTTCCCTAACTTGAACAGTCTCAAGCTTCGAGCGTAGTGATCAAGCGAGTTGCTTCTCGAAAACGCAAGACACCAGTGTGCTGAGAACGATTCAGAAGCGATCCAAGGTCCTGTGAGCTTGGATTTTCTGCTTCGCTATATTCTAACGCTTCAAGAATCTAGCGAACATATGACATTTCGGGGTGTCAGTGTTCCCGATGCTATGCGGGCCGGACTCTGGATGGTCCCACCACAATGAAATTCTCTGGAACTGTGCCTTTGATTGACTGTCCGCATCATGATTGAAGCACGATGTCCTGATGGTGCCTCGAACATGTTCTGAACAGTTTCTACAGATACAAATTGCACTGCCTGAACTACCACATCACTCGTGGAATCTCGGACGTCACTGTAAATGGAGATAATGACGACGTCGCCACTTGCTCGTGTTATTCGTGCTTTTGTAAAATCTAATTTTCGCCCGCGGGCCGCACCCTCGTTCTCTACTTCTGATAAGATATCACCCACCCAAGGTCATCAGCATGCCATTCATGATAAAGAAGTCTTCCCGTTGCATAGGCACCATCAATGTTGATGTTCCATAGGACTTTCTGCGATGGAGTCTGCGATACAGAAACAAAGGTACCACATTAAAAGCGATAGAAAACTGAATATGATCATACAGTAAATGCCTCAATATTAGCTGCCAAGGTGGTTGCGACCCCTCAGCAGTAAGGCCAAAAGAGGCTGCTGTCAAAAAACTTGGCTGATGGTGGCGCACATGTTTTGCGCTCACTGCTTGACATACGATGTCACTAGTCACTCGTGGAACGGATGGGATGGGGTACAAATGGAGCTGACAATGACACCGGCCCTGGCGGCCCAGGTTGCCGAACACGGAGTAAAGTATTGTCCCCCCTTTCCACAAGCACAATCGAATGATATTCCAGGTAAATTTCTGCGCAGTTGCTTGTGACGCGGAAATCATCAAGGTACCACTCACATACAATCAGAAGATCGATAATCGTTCTCCAAATTTGGCCATTCTTAGGTTTCCAAGATGGTTGCGCACCCAAAGGGAAAGCCATGAGTAGCTTGCTGTCAACTGACAGCAGTGTAGGAGTCACAACTAGGTCCGCAGGCGACGTTGGTCGTGGCACGTAAGCAGCAAGGGGCGTGGTACGGAGAGGTTCAATGCACTATTGCTTCGCCGAGCAGTAGCACTATATTTCATTCAGTTATTTCCTCGCAGGACATCCATATGCAAGTAGACATTCAGTATTCCGATACAATCTGGCACACAAACACACCAAATGTCATCGGTTATTAGATGATAACCATTGGACAGGCCGGATCATCCTCACGGCTGGTTCCCCCTAGGTATTCCGATTCAATCTGCCACTGGTGCATCACATTTAGATAAAAATGGGCACACAAACGCACCAAATGTCATCGGTTATTAAATAATGACCATTGGACAGGCTGATCGGAGCGGCTGGTTCCCCCGTGTCGGGTTCACGGTTTCATAGTGACCGTCAACCAACTGATTCTGTACGACAGTCAGGGACGAGGGTGTGCGTCACAGTGGTGTCCGGTCCACAATAGTCTGATCAGGTCCCTCTTCATGCATCATTGATCAAGAATCCCATAAGCGCCGCTATATCGCGTGCAAATTTTTATCCCCCACACGATGACAGATCAACGTGTATGGGTATATTACTACCGGACGACCACAAGTATAGCTTGCTGTAGGGCTGAGCGACAGCAACGTAGGCGAGAGAAGTTTCAGTTTCCTGTGCAACCAGTCTGAATGATAGATACCTACGTGAAATTTTGAGTCGGGGCCGTGCCTTGTCGACTGTCCGCAAGCACTAACATCATGCACGATGCTCAGTCGCTCGTGGTTCTGCACGGGATGTTTCGACAAGTGAACCTGAGGATGACACCGGAAACAAGAGAGAATTGTCAGTCGGACAGCAATGTGCCTCGTCGGATTAACGCTATGAGGCACAATCGATGAAGTTGCACGCGACTTTGTGCGCGAACATAATGGTACCACTCGAGACAACACAGAAAACCAATTATCATTTAGTGTACACGCAAACTAGCCAGTCTTAGGGCTGCCAAGGTAGTGGCGACACCTAAAGAGAAAGCCACTAGGAGCCTGTCGTCAAAAGGCTTGCTTGACGACGGAGAATTCACAACCAGATCAGCATTGGACAGTGGTCGTGGCGCGTCACGGTCGTAAGAATTCTCGATGGAAAGGGGCGTGTTATGCGCTTGCTCCAGGCCAGGGAGACCATCGAGGCTCCGAGTGTTTTCAGTGGTCCACCATGCCTTGATCCCACCTGGTGCCTTATCTGTGGGAGATACTTGTGCTTCCGCCAGCTCAAGTTTATCACACCACCATTCGAGCTGTGAGCGCTGACCAATGAATTTATATTGAGGAACGCCAAAGCCACATGACTAGACATGTTGCGAGGAGAGTCAGAAATCACACACGGGTCCAAGGGCGCGACCCAGATGCTCACCGTAGCAACCTTGTGCACGTCGATGACTATTGCTGCTCGAGATCCTGCCTTGCGACTCACAGGAGGTATGAGAGCATCGTATTCTGGCGTTCCAAATTCATGCACGGTGCCTTCATCGTGCGTTGTAGGTTAGTCCGACATGAACACTCTAATGGCGAGGGGCGCAAGTACGTACCTATCCCCCACATTCTGAATATTCGCGGGGCACCCTCGAAGGCGTGGAACATGATTGTAATCCTAGCATTTCCAGGCTCACGCATGTGTGCAATGGTCTCCACACCTAGCAAGCTGGTGTCAATGACAAACAAGGACAGAGCGAACTCGAAGGGATAGTGACTTGCCACTGCCAGTCATATCCTCATACCAAACACGGTTCTTGTTCAGTATGTGAAAACTCTCGACGCATCCCTTGGGTGAGAGGTTGACGTGTCCATTGAGAGCGGCAGAGGCGACCCAGAACATCTTTTGCCTTGCGATCCATTCGAGATGTTTGTCTGGGATCTCGTCGTAGAATATGGCCATCTTATGTGAGGATACTAGGAGTAAAGGTATGAGAGAAAAGTACTCGCGACTCCGAGGCCTGGAGATGTTTGGTTACGGCGATCATGCTGAATGCCGTAGGCCGCCGGAGAGCCTGAGGCGGCACTGGAGTACACGCTTAGATCATACTATATCGTCTCTACCTTCGCCCGCCGTCCGTCACACCTGATCAGCAAGCACGTCCCCGGCAGCCGACTCTTTCAACATGAATGACGTGAGAGTGGGCGGTCCAGTGAAGTAGCGAACAATCACGCCCAATCGCCGCCGATCGAGCGACGGCAATAGTACGGTATGATGACACTCTGCGCGGCATTACTCCCTAATAATAATAAGTGAAAGACTGGCGAGGCTGGACAATGTCCTTCCTCGGAGCTGGCGTAATTCGGGGCGTTGAAAACCCCCAAGCTTCTCGCTCTTAATACCGACAGCTGGCTCGGTGATATCCATTGCTGCCGAGGTTCCGCAAGTTCCTTTTGCGCCCTTGCTGGAGCGATTTGGCCGGTCTCACCGAAAGTGTACCAGATGACTCATGGCCCAGTGACCTCGAGCTCAATGATAGCTTGTCACCGCGTTCGCATCACGAACACGAATACGCTGCCCAATCACGTTCAACAAATCAGTCACTAACGGGTTGGACACCTTCAAGTTCCACGCCATAGGTCATGCGATCACATTACAACAATGGTTTTCCACGGGCTCACCACCACTAAGCACATCCGAGTTGGTTCGTAATGTTCAAGCTTCGAGTTACGGCATTGCCAGCAGCCATTCAATGCTTCGTGAACTTTTCTGATCATCGTCCCCGTCGCAACTTGTGTTGACCGGTCAAAACCCATGTTCGCCGCTACTTCGCTGGTTCTCGCGTTTTACGTGTGCAACTCCCAGTCATGACGACCATGTGGTCCGTCGGACCCGTCTCCAAGAGCTGGTGACAGTCTGGGTATAAATACCGGACATCCTTCTGCCAAGTGAAGTGGTGAAGTGGACCATCATCATCATGCTCTCTGCAATTTTCGCTTGGCTTTCGCTCACCACAACGTTGGCATGGGGTCACACTTCTTCCCTGCTGCAGCGTCAATCCACGGGCACTATCTCGCACTCAATGAACGTCACGAATTGCCCAGGTAGTACATTCCTGCTGTGGTCAGTAGAACTCATACCAACGCGCCACAGGTTATACTCTGGGATCTTTGGCGGAGAATGAGTACGGTCTGACTGCTCAGCTGTCGCTTGCGGGCACACCTTGTAATGCGTTCGGCACCGATATAATGGATCTCACCATTGAAGTCACCTACCAATCCCAGACGACGTGAGTCACTCGAATATGCAAAGTTCTGCCTATGTGAAATCATCTGTGTTTAGCCTACACGTGAAAATATACGACACTGTGAACCAACAATTCACAATTCCCGAGTCGGTCATCGAGCGTCCGCCTGCTCCAACGGAATCATTCACAGGATCGTCAGACCTTGTGTTCAACTATGATCCGTCACCGTTCGCTTTCTGGATCACGCGTCGCTCGGATCCAGAAGCAATGCCTATATTTGACACCAGAATTACCTCGTTCCCGTCGACACCCATCCCACCCTTTAACACCTCAGATCCCAGAACGGCATTCGACGGGTTTCCGCTCGTGTTTGAAGATCAGTATCTTCAGGTAAACTAGTTCTATCCTTCGAATGCCCTCCGAGCTAATCTTAGCGTCTCTGAGTAGGTTGCGTCAGCACTTCCTTATGGTACAAACATCTATGGTTTGGGTGAAGTCATCGCCAGTAGTGGCTTCCGACGTGATATTGGTACCGATGGCGGCGTCGGCACTATTCAAACACTTTGGGCCCGCGATGTCGGGGATCCCATTGACCAGAACATGTAAGACAGTTGAAATAGCAGCAACACTAGGACTAACGCGCCCAAGGTATGGCTCACATCCCATTTATCTGGAACATCGCTTCAACGAGACCACCAACACGTCATCGTCGTCTGGGGTTTTGCTACTCAGGTAATGTAGACCAATATTGTCGTGTGGATACCATGTAACAATTTGACAGTTCCGCGGGGTCCGATATTATCTTGCAAACTCCGGCTAACTCGAAGGTGTCGCTGATCGAGTACCGAATGATTGGTGGAATCCTTGACTTTTACTTTTTCTCTGGCCCCACGGACATGGAAGTAATTGCTCAATACGGCGCGACGATCGGTTATCCCATGTGGCAGCCGGCTTGGGGGTTCGGATTCCACTTATGCAGGTAGGTCAGTGATTACTCAACGTGATTCGACCAGCCTTATTAATGGACTACTATCCGAGATGGGGATATGTGAACATTAGCGAAGACATTGCAAACGTGGCTGCCATGCGCGCTGCAAATATCCCTCTCGAAGGTCTGTTTATCTTATGCATTTTGTGCTCAATGGTCTCAATTAGAATCCAGTTCAATGGAATGACATCGATTTATATCATGCATTCCGTGGCTTTACAACTGATCCTGTGCGATTCCCTGGTGAAGAACTCCAACAATTCATCGAGCAATTGGTCAGTTGTCTAGCTTGGCAACAAATAATGCGACTGAATTTTTTCATTAGACTACCAATCACCAACATTGTAGGTGTTTCGTTGAAGACATGTTGTGTGCAAGACTATGTTGAACTGTTCCACTTCCGTAGATATCCCCATTGTGGATGCAGGTATTGGGGCCACCCTCAACGCAACTGACGTGGTGAGCTTCATTTTTGGACTGCTATAGTTCGTTCCTGATCATCTTGTGAAGTATTACCCATTCTCTGACGGAGTCACGATGGATACGTTCATCAAGAACCCTGACGGGTCCCTTTACTTGGGACAGGTTTGGCCCGGTTATTCAGTGCGTTTCTCCAACTTGCCGCATTGTGTCTACTTGTATTGATTGCTTCACCACTGTCAGGCTTTTCCTGACTGGTTTGCAGATAACACTCAAGCATGGTGGACGGAAGCACTGACGAACTGGACCGAGCTCGGGGTTAACTTCTCTGGCATTTGGCTTGACATGAACGAGGCGAGCTCCTTCTGCAGTTACTCCTGGTAAGCCAAGTACGGGATCGCACAAAAATCGTGCCTTATTTGGACGACAGTGGTACTGGGGCGAATTTCTCTGCGTTGAAACCATTCAGTGTGATTGGTGCCGTCGCGACTGGGTACCCTGAATGGTCGGTATATCAGTCGGACACCAGATACCGCGATGCACTGATTGTCACCCATTCATAGTTACAATGAGACACTCTGGGGACCCAGCGGAAATATGACAATTAATGGAATGTCGACGAATTCATGCCCCTCCGAAACCATGGAAACGCTCAAGAAACGTGGCATTGGCGCTGGAGGCGAGCCAAGCGTTAACCTTACCAGCCCACCATACGCCATTCACAACGGTTAATTCACGTCTCATTCCGTTTGGTGTGTGACTGATTGATGATTCCTGCTTGCAGGCTATGGAGCAGTCTCTACAAATACGTTAGCCACAAATGCAACGCATTATGGTGGCTACGTCGAGCTCGACGTACACAATATGTTTGGAATGATGGAAGAGATGACTACGCATCTTGCCCTGCAGACCATCTTCCAAGGCAAGAGGCCATTCCTTATCAGTCGCTCCACATTCCCGTCGTCTGGAAAGTGGACTGGCCACTGGGTACATCCCGTCTTTTGAAGCTGTTCTACGCAAGTGCTTATTCACCCTCTAGCTCGGCGACAACTATAGCAAATGGCAATACATGTACCTGAGTATTCAAGGCGTTCTACAATTCCAGATTTACCAGATTCCGATGGTTGGTGCCGACACATGTGGCTTCAGTATGTCCCGTTCATGACGCCGAAGCAGACACTCTAATCCTTCTCAGATGACAATACCGACGAAGAACTCTGCAATCGGTGGATGCAGCTCGCCGCCTTTACTCCATTCTACAGGAACCACAATACATATGGTGCTCTCCCTCAGGAACCCTACCGATGGGACAGCGTCGCGAATGCATCGCGTATCGCCATTGCTGCCAGGTACTCGATGTTGCCCTACTGGTGCGTACCATCCAGATTCTGTTCCAGTGTACTAATAGTTTGGTCAAAGTACACACTCCTTGCCAACGCTTCCACCAATGGTCTCCCACCCGTGCGGGCCCTATTCTACGAGTTCCCCACAGAACCGGAGCTTTTCAACGTAGACAGACAGTGGTTGATCGGGAGTGATATCCTCATCACCCCCGTTTTGACCCCCGGCGCAACCACGGTTGACGGTGCGTCCCTCGCCTCCCCTTAGCAAGTTCCGAGTTGAAAACTATCTGGCCTCTAGGCATCTTCCCTGGCAGGGGCACTGTCGTCTGGCGTGACTGGTGGACCCACGCAGTCGTCGACGCCACTCCCGGTGGAAAA
>JAGFBS010000122.1:0-22722 GCA_018397855.1 Boletus reticuloceps
CTAGAGTAGAGACCATATAGGTACAAACAATACCTATACACTATATAGAGGGGAGCTCACTCTGTATCGCTCTCCTTAGTTCTTACACTCAGTTCTTATACAAGCTCTTCCACTTTGCTTCTATATTACCTCGCTCCTCAAGCTAGCAACCTCTATCCTCAGACCTAGTGAGTACCTCCCACTAGGCACATACCTTCCTCTTGTCACTTGCATTATGCTTGTGGCACCTACTGTCCTCACAGTAGAGACAAATGGAGTACCGCGCACTTCGTTAGATGTTGTCCTCTAGCTTTCGTGTGTATTCCCGCGATCCTCAATGAATATCACACCGTGGCTCAACGTACAGACCGGCTGTCTCAAGGCGTTGACCTTCATATTTGAATACCTTCACCCACATCCGCCTACTACATTGACTCGATGTTCGAAGATGCACTGACAGACCGTGACTTCGTTCTCCGTCTGTCATCATGAAGCATTGACCTGTTACTTGACGATGCCCAATTCGCGCATGCTGATGCTATCATCCGGGACTTCGCTGTCGACACATGGCAGGTCTTGGCTGCGAATATTTGATGCTTCATCTAATGAACCTTGCATGGGCCCCAGCGCTCCTTGTCAAAGCAGCTCCACAGTGAGGTCGAATATCCGTAGGAAACAATATGTAGAGATAAAATGAATCACATTACGTTTTGCCAATCAGAGTTTCGATAGCCATTCTCGATACAAAAACTATGGTATATGCATGCCCGCAATGTATCAATCCCTCCTGTTGCCTTCTTGCATTGCCTGTAGGATCTCTACAAGTACCGCAGTTTGTTTTATCAGTGCAGCCGCGATGTCTTGTATCACTTCTTTCAAACATGCTGAATCATTCTGCATATGGGAATGCTCTAAGCCGCCATGAATGTTGAATGGCGCTTGAAGGCGACGTCGCTTTGGGGTGGGAGGCAGTGTTCTTGCATGACTTGGGGTATTGTTCAACAAGCGTCCAAAGCATCTCGGGGTCTGTCACATAGTTAGTGTAACAAGTTAATAACGTGCATGGCACTGGTACGTTTGGCCAAACCTTCTCTTCATTCGATCAATTGTACATTCAGGTGCTGCAACAATGTCACCATCAGCATGGTTTTGGTAACAAGGAGCGTCCTATTACCGATGCTCAACTTAAGTCAAGGTAAACAATTGAAGAGTGTGACCTACCTCATCGGCCTGGGATCAACTTCAGCAGTTGGACTCGGAGGTGTGTGGTAGATAGTGCCATCCATATGATCTTGGTGCTGAGGAGAGTTCTGTCGACAATGTTTGACTTGAACCAAAATTAAATATTGTGACCTCAGTAGTACCTCATTGGCCTGAAGACTGACTTCAGGACTCGGACTTGGAGTGGGAGTGGGGTGGATGTACCGCCCATTCTCATCGACAGGGAGACCTTGGCCGACACCTCCCCACCTAGCTTGACCATATTCATTATAGGAGACATCTGAAGATGTTGGTGAGCCGGTCTTCCAATCGTGATCACCTGGGTGCATAAATGGGGGGTTTCGTCTCCGAGGCATGGATGGGTACAGTTTCAATCAATTCATTTTTTGTTTTGATTGACCCTTGGAGCATGACATACTCAACTCCATTCTCTGGGCCCATTCCTTGTCTTGCAATGTGATCCGGCAGGGTGTGCAGCTCAATTATGTTTATTACCACCGTTCTTTTACTAGTACACACTTGGTAATCATGCTCCTCATCACCCCTGATCGAACTGCCATTCCCTCTGATACCCATGGCATCAGCATCGCCTACCCCACTTGGGATCGAGGACTACCACCAAGATCATCACCTGTCTGGCCAAGCAGTAGAAGTCGTCCGCTCAAAAACGAAGATGGATGTTCACTTTTGCTTTGGGCCAAATGGTAATCTAATCATACTGTAGAGCATTTGTCAAGTAGACTTACTAAACCTGTCACTCACCGCTGATAGACAAGACACAGCCATAGAGCAGGGAATGGAGAGATCACGTCCAATAGGGATAACTAAGGTGATGCATCTTTGTCTTTCCACATTCGAGTTCTTTCCCCGAGCAATGCAGGGTCAGCGGAGAGTCTTACTATGCCGTGATTGGTCCAATGAAGCTTTTCAAATATACTATCTAAGTTTCGGCTCCTCAACTTGCATCTGGACTAGGTCCAGAGCTAGATATATCTCCATTTCAGTTCTTTGGTTCTACAGTGAGGGGATACATTGTCTCATAAGACAAGGTTAGGCTGATAGTGATAGTCACTCAGCGAATCTGTAACGAGACGAGTTGGTATGCTATGGCTTGTCCACTGCCATTAAATTGCCTCATTCAAGCCAACTCCAAGTCACAAACTCCCAAATCTACCCAAAATGCCTAAACAGCGTCCCTCTCAGACTCGTAGCCCGCTGCCGACTCTTACTTCCTTGAAGCGGCGCATTGCTGCGCTCGAGGACTTGAGGATTGCTAGTGAAGTGAAAAGAACATTGTGAGTCACTCACTTTCTTGAGCCCAACATCAATTTGACATCTGATACTCCATAGCGATCATTCCTACTATCTTCATGAAGGTCGGGTTATTCGCAGGCTTGTGAGCCTCGTGGATTCCATCACCGACTTGATTGCAGAATATGACCGGCGAGTCATTCTAGCAGAAGATGACGAAGGAGTTGAGCTTGTGCCCTTGTCTGATGCGTACTACATCAGCAAACCTACATTTTTTCTGGGTCATTGAAATTAATGACCAGACTGACAGGCCTGAATGGCCTAATCAATGATAGATTGACCTGACTGACTAAACTGATTTGCTGACAAGCTGATAAGCTGATTTATTGAATGGACTGGTTGACTGACTAACTATCTAGCTGACAAATTGACAAACCTGACAGAGCTGACTGACTGACCAACTGACCAACTGATGTGACTGACAGAGA
Source organism: Boletus reticuloceps (assembly GCA_018397855.1). Taxonomy (NCBI): domain Eukaryota; kingdom Fungi; phylum Basidiomycota; class Agaricomycetes; order Boletales; family Boletaceae; genus Boletus; species Boletus reticuloceps. The sequence goes on from JAGFBS010000122.1 coordinate 2,940, forward strand.
TGACTAACTGATCAGCTGATGGGCTGATGGGCTGACTTGGCTGATTGACTGACAATCTGACTGACTGATAGACTAACATGACTGGTTGACTGGTTGACTGACTGACTGATGGGATGACAAGACTGACAAGACTGACCAGATGATTAATTGATTGACTGGCTGGACTGATGGGACTGATATCACTGGTGAATTGACAAGCTGATATGCTGATAGCTCTGAGAATGCTGATAGCAATGAATTACTTATGAATGATAGCACTGATAGCATGCTGTCAGTCAAGTCAGACAGCTCAGCAAGGTCATTGATTTTGATAACTCAGAAAAAATGTAGGTTTGCTGATGTAGGTGCTACACATTTGCTACAAGTATTCTGTTGATTTTTTTACAGCGAGGATCACATCTTCCACGCCTACAATGCACTTATCCAGTGGTGCCCATCAGCAGAGGAGCTGATGGAGATCACCCACCCTTCCAAGGGACGCAAGAATGCCATGCCATGGCAAGATGTAAGTACTTGTACTCTAAAGAAGATGTCTCCAAGTTCTCACTTGTGCCCAGCTGCAGAAAGTTGCCGACCGTGCCAGAGCAGATGGCACGAATGTCCTGAAGTCTTCGGTCGCCATCTGGCTGAATGAACAAAGGCCATTCCCCGTCCCTCCTTTTTCTGTGACAGAGAAACGAGGAAGGGGATTTAGCCATGAAGTGACCAGCCAGCTCCTTTCTCCGGTTGATTATAATTGGTCCCCGATGTATGCTCCATACCCATACCCATTGAGCTGCAATTACTGATCTTTTTAGTGTTCATGGTGCAATCCAGGATCACCACCCACGCTTCCTCGTCACTGCTTATATGTGGCCAAGATTCTTGTATTGGAAAGGCCATTATGATTGAGCACACCCATCCAAAGGTCTGTTCAAGGGTGAGCTTCTTGTGAGGGTATGTGTCATATCCCATTCCAACCCCTATTTGGTCACCTCCGTACATCTCCATAACACCTCCGGCCAACTCCACTAACTCCTCGAATAAGGCCACACCTCCGAAGAACTCCCTTAGGAGTTCGTCTCCACCCTCAGGAGTTCATCTCCACCCTTAGGAGTTCATCTCCACCCTTAGGAGTTCATCTCCATCTCAGGAGTTCATCTCCACCTTAGGAGTTCATCTCCACCTCAGGAGTTCATCTCCACCTTAGGAGTTCATCTCCATTCCACTCCCTTAGGAGTTCACTTAGGAGTTCAACTCCGGAGATCATCTCCTTAGCCCCTATCCTGAAACCTCGGACTTGTACAGATCCATTGGACATCCACGGAGTTACATCTCCGAACTTGTACCTTTCATTAATCTCCTTCAGTCATAGTCTGCATTCCCTGTACCAGTCCGTACAGCCTGTTCCGGCTGTGTTCCGCCTCCGTCAGTCATTCCTATGTACATTGCCTTCACGCAGTAGTTCGGACCCAGACTTCTTCCGGGTCTCTATCGTATATAACCTCCTGTACTTCTCTGTCGTACCTTCAGTACGAATATCTCGTTATTCTCGTTAATCTCAACTAAAGCCATATACTTCCAACCTCACTCCTTGTGATCTTCCTGAACCTCTGAAATACGAGGATCTGTGAGACTGGCAAGGGCGCGACACATAAGTCCTGCGCCGATATCCTCACCCCCTCCGCTCCTTGGTCTCTCCGTCCTCCGACACCTCCGTACGTCGCTGCTAGTCAGTGACCAATGTCGGAACCCCTATGTATCATCTCCGAACGGACTTCATTCCACTACCTTCGGACTTGGTCCACTCCCTCAAGACTTTGATTCACTCCTCCAGACTTTGGTCCACTACCCTCGGACTTTGGTCCACTACCCTCGGACTTTGGTCCACTACCTCTGGACTTTGGTCCACCAATCCCAACCCCTCTGGATCTCCACCGGAGATAGACCTCGGAGAAATATGGCTTCTGACAGTATGTCGATTGACTACGGATCTAGCACCATACTTACAGCACGTGTCAGGCCTTCCGCTGTATCTTCACATCTCCAAGCTCCGCTTGTGAGGATCCAACAGCGACTTCGGATGATGACAACAAGCCGCCTCACCCAAGCAGGGCTGACCGCAGAGTGCATACTCAGTCCAATGTCACAAAGCTCTCAAGTATGCAGACGGTTCAGCGGCGTGCAATTGCATACATTGCTGTGCAGGTATGTGGTCGACTACACTATAGGGTGACGAGATCTTACAGCAGAATCATAGCTTCGTTTTGCATCATCTGATCACACATCCTGGAACCTCAGAGATAATGATTTCAGCTACAAATCATTCTATAACAATATTGTCGACTGGTTCGAGTGTCCTCGATCGGAAGCCAAGGCTGAAGAGATTGAAGATCTCTTGAGCTGGTGGAACATGTAAGTCCAGTCAACAATCTGAACATTGCTAGTGTTTATTTATTCCCACTTAGTGCGATATTTGATCATCCTCGTTCCCTTACCCCTCAACCCACAGAGCCAATTGAGAATCTTTCCGTCGTGATGTCTATGGAGTAAGCAAAACAAAACCACCAAGTCTTGAGTCAATACTATTTCTTCATGCTGTTCATGTACTTCCATTCCTGGATGGTCGAGAGCCTTTCCAATGTTGTGACTTCCCCCTCCTGGCTATATTGTGGTATGAGTACTTGTCATGTGTATCACACGTGCTGTAGGTTCCAGTTGTCTGTTCGAGTTAAGTGCTGTACCATGTATTGTGAAGCTAGTAGTACTACTAGCACATGTGTCTATTCTATGTAATGTGGCGTGTTTAGGTAGCAGAATCCAAATGAGTCGTTTCTGCAGATCCCGGTTTACACTTGTTTTGAATTTCGGGACCAATAGCTTGACATCCTCATCATCCCAGGCCAAGTCCCTAACAATGAGCACCCTTTCTGAGCCGTGGCATTCCGCCATACCATCCCACTTGGAGAATTAGAGTTCTGAGTCCTTCTCGACGGACCCACATCCTCAGGCTGCTTTGGTGGGCAGCAACTACACGGATAGCCTTGCTGTCACATCAGGGTCAACATGGCCGATATTTTCCTTGATCTCTGCGTGGTCCACCATCATCCTGAACCCAAGTTGGATTGTTACGAGATGCAACCATGAGTCATCCCAGGACTGATCTAAGGTGCAGTGAATTTGATCAGCATTGATGATTCAGATGACGACTGTGTGTTGAGGTTCTCGTCAACGATTATTTTTTTATCAACTCTGGGTGTGGTAGGACATGGGACAAGGGTTAGCCTAGTAAGTGGAAACGTCACTGGAAATCATTGATTCTCCAATGTTCTTTTACAGTTTCTTTTTGCACCACTCTCATCGATGGGCGGATTGTTCAAATGCGGGGAACCTTGTCATCACTCATTTACCAACCCAAGAGGGTTGTCCCACCATCGAAATTCCTGCACAATCTACTCACAAGTGCAATCAGAGAACCATCTCAGAGCTCGCCAGATAGCGGGGTCTAAGCGAAGCTCACTTCACTTTTCTCTGCCCAATTCAAAGCAAGCTAGGCATTTACCCGTACTCACGACTGCTGAACAGGTATGTCATACAAAAGTGTCACGGCAAGTTTGTTCCTGACATCTATTTCAGCTGACCTCTGTCAGTGAAGCACAGTTTTCTTCTGCAGGAAAAGGACCAGATGTCCTACCTGGACCTATGGATGTGAGTGTCGCCGACTCCCATGCAGTGGTTCTTTAACATCCCCGTTAATAGTCTACCTTGCCTGATCATGACGCGGTGACTGTGCCAGATCAGGTGTCCGAGCTGCTGCATTCAATTCCAACACGGGATGTTACAATGAGTGACACGGTGAGTTGGACTCAGGCGTGTACACACCACAGGTTATAACCTAATGTGTCTGAACAGCTCCCATCTTGAACATGCCGTCTCCAATTCCGTTATCATGATGAGCTCCCAGAGGCTCCTCCCCCCGTCAGCACTAGTTCATCGACAACTGATGGACCATCACTCATCTGTTGTGTCATTCTTCACGTCTTCGACTCGATCCAAACGGGCTTCAACACCTTTGGAATTGCCCAAGACTACCGCCATCGCCCTACCTATGATCCCGACTCTTTTGTATCTGTCCACGACTTGTCAGACCTTCCACAACCTGATGTCAATGCAAACGCAAACTCTGACAACCCTATCACATCATTTGGTGTGCATTCTCCACTGTGGCCTTGGGCAAATATGTCTATTTGGCGTCTCATGTCATGGAAGTGGACAGGAAGCAGTCAGAAGTCAAATGCCAAGGTGACGCATCTCGTCCAAGAGGTGATGCAAGCCCCAGATTTCAAGGTTAGCGAGTTGGTCAACTTCAACTCCACACTGGAATCCAGGCAACTGGACAACACAAATTTAGCAAAGAAGGCACCCGAAATTTTCAATGGCGATGGCTGGAAAGAAGCCACGGTAGAAATTTTGATCCCAACTCTGGAGAGACAAGGGGGTGGATGGGCGTTTTCTATTCCTGGCTTGAACTACCGATCTCTTGTATCTGTTATCAAGTCCGCGTTTTCAGAACCACTGTCAAAGTTTTTTCATCTCACACTCTTCAAACGTATCTGGAAGTCCCCCTCAGGTCACGAGCAGCGTCTGTATGATGAACTCTACACATCGGACGCCTGGAACAAGGCACACGACGAGTTACAAAAGCAGAAGCGACCCGACAACTGCCAGCTAGAACAAGTCATCGCAGGACTCATGCTTTGGTCTGACTCGATGCAACTTACTCAGTTTGGGCACGCCAGTGCTTGGCCAATATATCTGTTCTTCGGAAACTTATCTAAGTATATCCGAGCATCTCCCCTGGTCTCTGGCGCATGCTACCCGATCGCATTCATCCCTTGTGTAAGTGACTTGTTTTCTCCAATGCATCTGACTTACGTACGTTGAATCAGATACCACAGTCTCTTACCAACTTCGTCACAAGTCTGAGCCAGAAAAAAAGTAATGCTGACCTGCTTACACATTGTAAACGGGAGCTGTTCCACACAGTCTGGAGAATACTGTTAGATGAGGAATTCCTGGAAGCGTACAAGAATGGAATCATCATTAAGTGTTATGACGGCAAGTACCGGTGTGTATACCCAAGAATCTTTACATATTCTGCTGACTATCCCGAAAAGTGAGCTTTGACATACTTTCCCTTACTTTCCCTTGACATTGGAATAGGATCCTTCTCACAACCATCCAAGACAAAGGAATTTGTCCTTGTCCGAGATGCATGGTCCCAAAATCGAAGTTTGGAAGCCTCGGTCTTGTGAATGATATGAAGGCCAGGTTCTCACAGCTACGGACATATCTTCATAACAAAATTGCCTCTGCTAGGGAGGCGATCTACAATCTTGGTATCCCAGTAAAAGGTGCTGTAGTCGAGCGGCTGCTGAAGGAGTTCTCACTCGTCCCGACACTGGTAAGCACAAACCCGTTATCCCAAGGCGAAGCGACTCAGTATAGGTACAACGTGAATGAAAAGAATGTGTTCGTGGAGTGGCTATCACTATCAGGCTTTGAACTATTCCCAATTGTCGACGACGACTTCATGCATGAGTTCGAACTCGGCGTGGCGAAAAACATCTTGAAGCATTTAATACGGATTCTGCATTGTGTGCATCCGAGTCGAGTCTCATTATTGAACGAGCGGTATGCACAGTGCATATTCCATTCAGCAAGCTTACAGACTGCAAGTATAGGTACTCCATGATATCCACTTTTGGGGCCAACACCATTCGTCGCTTTCCGGACAATGTTGTTGATATGGGGCAGCGCACTGCTAGGCACTTTGAAGATATGCTTCAGGTGGGTGTTGCCATTCCGAGTTGTGAAATATGCTTAGATCAGCAGTGTGTAATTCCCGCATTTGATGGTCTGTTCCCAGAGAAGCTCAATGGCCCAATCAGAGTTCTCCTCTTTCGCCTGGGAGAATGGCATTCACTGGCAAAATTAAGACTTCATTCCAATGACTCCCTCAAGCTCCTTGACGAGTCACTGAAGAAGTTAAGTGGGCAACTTCGATACTTCATTAATGTTGTTTGCGCAGCCTTCGAGACCAAGGAATTACCCTGCAAGGTAGCGGCACGACAGCGACGACAGCAAGCACAAGGAGAAAAGAACTCTATAACAATTATTCCATCCCCAAGTTCTCCCCGCACTAAGCAATTCAATATGCAAACCTACAAATTCCACGCCCTGGGAGACTATGTTAGTACCATCAAAACATTTGGCACCACCGATTCATACACGACACAAACGGTAAGTCCATATAAGTGATGTGTTCATGACTTGACTTTGGTACTTACAGGGAGAGCTTTCTCACCGTCTCATCAAGAAGTTTTATGGGTTAACAAGCAAACGTGACATCGGCAAACAACTTGGTAAACAGGAGCGTCGTTTCACCCACATTTGACATCAGAAACAGGCCAGCGATCTGTCAGAACTGGACAAATATGAGGCTTCAGAAATGGACAGTATCCCCAAACTACACCATGTCCTCACTCAGTCGCCGAACAATGTCGTCGATCTCAGGAAGCTTCTTCATGATCTCCATGCACAGGGTGATCCAGCAATTATGGTAACTACACACATTTACATTTGGTCCATGTTTAAGCATACATTTTCCTTCAAGGATGATTTTGTCAGCCAGCTAAAGGATCATATCCTTTCGCGCCTATACCAGTATGACTATGATGGGGGCGAACACCGGTTTACTGCAACCCAGCATAGTCAGCTCCGTTTCCTCGAAGATCTCAATTGTGTCATTGAATCAAGATCATTTCGTGTAAACTACACCTCGTATGACATCCGTTGCAAACAGGACTACATGCGCCCGGAATCTAATTGCGCTATCATGACCCTCTCATGTGAAGACAGCCCGGATTCCCATCCCTTTTGGTATGCACAGATCCTCTGTGCGTTTGTCATCACATTCGTCCACGTTGCACCAGATGCTCGCAATCGCTCTCCACAGACCATGGAGGTCTTGTGGGTTCGTTGGTTAGGTATTGTACCAGGATATACATGGGGATTCAAGGTAGCGCGCCTACCTAAAGTTGGGTTTATTCCCAAACAAGATAGCGAGGCTTTCGGGTTTTTAGATCCATCTCTTGTTATTTGAAGATGTCATCTCATCCCGGCATTCTCAGAAGGTTGAACAGATGCATTACTTCGACCTGGAAAATCAATTGCGAGAACGCCTGGCAATGTTGATGACTGGAGTGGGTTCTATGTCAATATGTCAGTCTTTAGCTTCAGTTATTGTGCTTACCATCAGAGTAACATGAGCAGATTTGCAGACAGGGACATGTTCGCGCGCTTTGCAGGAATTGGCATTGGCCACATGGTTCAATATTACAGGAGCGATATGAATCCTTCCAATGATGAAGACAGTGATGACCCAAATGCACACCTGGATGATGCTGTCGATGATTGTGTTGATGATGTGTCCATCAATTCCATTGCGGATGTGGAGCAGAGGGATGCGGACGTGGACGCAGATGAAAATGGAGGCTGGGATGATGAAGAGGAAGAGGATGGGAACAGTGAAGAGGATGAAGAGGACAGCGACGATGAATGTGACGTTGAAAGTGAGGATTCTGATGAAGGGGACTTCGAATTTTAACGGTTTGTATGTTCAGGCTGGTGAGTGAGTGCATCAGCAAACCTACATTTTTTCTGAGTTATCAAAATCAATGACCTTGCTGAGCTGTCTGACTTGACTGACAGCATGCTATCAGTGCTATCATTCATAAGTAATTCATTGCTATCAGCATTCTCAGAGCTATCAGCATATCAGCTTGTCAATTCACCAGTGATATCAGTCCCATCAGTCCAGCCAGTCAATCAATTAATCATCTGGTCAGTCTTGTCAGTCTTGTCATCCCATCAGTCAGTCAGTCAACCAGTCAACCAGTCATGTCAGTCTATCAGTCAGTCAGATTGTCAGTCAATCAGCCAAGTCAGCCCATCAGCCCATCAGCTGATCAGTTAGTCATCTCTGTCAGTCACATCAGTTGGTCAGTTGGTCAGTCAGTTAGCTATGTCAGGTTTGTCAATTTGTCAGCTAGATAGTCAGTCAACCAATCCATTCAATAAATTAGCTTATCAGCTTGTCAGCAAATCAGTTCAGTCAGTCAGGTCAATCTATCATTGATTAGGCCATTCAGGCCTGTCAGTCTGGTCATTAATTTCAATGACCCAGAAAAAATGTAGGTTTGCTGATGTGATCGTCACCCGTACTTGTTGGCATGTCTCCGCCACAGTCCAACATGATGACTCCGAGTCATTGCTCTCCCATCAGGGACAGGTTCCGAAACCTATGGCTGAACCACTCCAGGACATCTCCTTACATTGATTAGCCCACCATGCTGTCACATGTACATACTACACCATAAGTTACTTAGATCATATGTACCATGCTTTGAATGCAACTTCCTCACACTTTTAATGTATTGTTGTCGAAGATCAGAACACCTGCATGGCACATACTGTAGTCGCATTGTACCGTATTAATTGATCAGCCCGGCCTGCATTTAACGCATCTGAATCGGAGGGGCCAACCTTGGGGTGGCATCTGGAAGAGCTATGAGTTGGGCCGAGAGAGTCGATCGGGCCATGTCAGAGAACATGACCGATTGACCAAGACTCTCAACCGAGCCTCCCTTCAGAATGATCAGCTCTGCTCGAGTCACTCGTATGGGCATCCGCCGAGTAGCTCCTACATGGCCCGACTGGCTCGAGGAAGCCTATCTCATGAATGTCTCGCTTAGATGACCTGAAATACTCGTCAGAGCCTACGTCGAATGACAGAAGCCATGTACCGTCGTACACGAGCGAGCCTGATGGAATAGCTATTGAGTTGGGCCGAGACAGTCGACCGGGCCGTGTCAAAGTATATGAGCGATTGACCGAGACACTCGGCCGAGCCTGTCTTCGAAATGCTGAGCTCGGCTCGAGTCACTCGGACGGGCATACAACAAGCAGATCCAACATGGCCCGACTGGCACGAGGGAGCCTGTCTCACTAATGTCTCAAATGATTCGAAACACTCGACAGAGCCTACATCGAATGACAGAAGCCATGTACCGTCGTACATGAGCGAGCCTGATGGAATAGCTATTGAGTTGGGCTGAGACAGTCGACTGGGCCGTGTAAAGTGTGAACGATTGACCGAGACACTCGGCCGAGCCTGTCTACAAAAAGCCGAGCTCGGCTCGAGTCACCCATACGGGCATACAACAAGTAGATCCAACATGGCCTGACTGGCTCGAGGAAGCCTGTCTCACTAATGTCTCGAATGATTCGAAACACTCGACAGAGCCTACATCGAATGACAGAAGCCATGTACTGTCGTACGCGAGCGAGCCCATCTGGAATAGCTATTGAGTTGGGCCGAGACAGTTGACTGGGCCATGTCAAAGTATATGAGCGATCGTCCGAGACATTCGGCCGAGCCTGTCGTCAGGGTGATGAGCTCGGCTCGAGTCACTCGTACGGGCTTCTACCGAGGTTATCAAAGGGGGATGAACTTAATGTGACATAGTTGAGGGAGCCGATGAAGGAGCAACATTGGTTGAGAACCGTCGTACATACATCTACAATTTTAAACACCTGATCGCTCTAACCTATCCAATGCTTTCAGTAATACTTTCTGCCTCTTCACCAGAGTGATTCGTTTCTCTGCTGCCTTACAAACGACATCCATGGAGGCTTCCATGCAATACTTCAATGGAAACAGTCCCCTGTGAGCAATGTAGGGGGCTTCTGATGGACGGAGCTTGGGGTGGATCTTCTGCATTGCATCCAACCAAATAATCATTTCCTCGAACACTGTATATTTAGATTCAGCTAAGGAAATATGGATCAAACATATCTTCAAACTCACCACCGCCAACCGGTGAGGGATCCAGAGTCAGTCCGGCCCGAGAAACAGCAGCCCTGAAGCTCTCCATGTCGTCGGCAGACACCTGATCTGAGCTCATGTAAGTGAGGCGTTAGGTCTCAGAGTGAGCGAGAGCGTTTACCTCGAAGCCTTGACCAGTCAGACAATTCCCAGATTGTCTTCTGGCGCTCGTCCCTTTGTAACATTCTGTGTATCCAATCTTCGGGCCTTTCTGAGGGCTCTGCTGCGCATTGCTGGTATGGACGGTCTTCTGAAGCGTCATCCATTTCAACATCTTGCACCGACGAGGAATGAGGTTCCAGCGCCTGAATGATCGGGGAGGAGCAGTCTGCCAATATGTTGACCGACACGATGTCGTTTGGAAGGGCTGATGGCCGAGAGATATTGGGAGACTGGTTGTCAGGGGAGGAGCTGGATGAGCATTCCTGAGAACTCGTGTCTGCAGGAGGCAAAGAAGGCACCCTGATACTCCCAAAGCCCATACCGTGGGCACGTCGGTGCGCCTTTCGCTCATGTCTGCTGCGTTGCACCGGGATGTCCATCAGCCAATCCGAGAGGCAGGACAGGATTGCATTACCTTTCCTCGTCTCGGCCGAAGCCGATTCTGTTCAAGTCCCCTGGGGAGACATTGTTGACTGCAGCCGAATACGACCGAAAATGACAACTCACCTTTGCTACCTCGTTGCTTTCCTTCAACCCGATTTTGAGAGGCATTTGAGGGGGCTGGGGTTCAAATGAGCGCTATACTTGGAAGGGAATATGGAGCAGACAGCATACCGGTCGCGTCTCCCAGCCCCACTGCGCATTCCACTGAGGCCGAAAGGGGTATCTTGTTGGGGTCTAAAAAGGCTAGACCCATAGCAATCAGAGTACTGTTCGATGTCAGCTTGTAATACATACCTTCTCCTTCAATTGCAAAACGTACATGCTTTGTCATGGTTGCAATGTGGCAAGACGCTCGATGCTAGTACCGTGTGCAGCACCCGCATAAATGCCGTGATCCGGTTCAAGGGAGCACCTCGCTTAAGCCACATGGTGACCGAAACATCAAGCCATCAAGCCGTGCTCGGCAGTGGCGCCGAGCCAGCACAATCCCACGCCCGAAATGTGGCATAATAACGGCAAGTCCACCTCTCAAAAGACACCAACCACGACCCACACACCCTTCAATCTTTCTGCCAATCAACCGCCATCACCTACCGTCACAATCCCCGTGATGTTCTCATCTGCAAATCAGTTCACCCAGGGCATGATTGAAGAATGTGCCGAAGAGGTCCGGAAGATCTTTGAGAAGCTGGTGCTGCCCCGTGGAACTTCGGCAGAAATGCAGGCGAGATGGGATGAGGCTGTGGAACTGTTGACAAGGCAGCTGGTGAGCCACTAGTTGCATTACTCATCACACTGCAAATTGACGTGTGTAGAACATGGTCCGCGCCGTCGTGACCGAGGGAATATTCATCCCTCGGTTCATCATTTCGCTTGACATCCACCTAGCAATGAGCCAAGGCCGATGGCCCCCCTGGCAGTTGATCATGGATGGAAATGTTAGCGCACAGCTAGACCATCCCTGGATGCAACTTCGATCCTCAACACCACCTCTCTCTCCCGCCACCAGCAGAGGGTCTGCGCCTAGGTCAGAGGCCTCTCAGGCAGCGCCTGAATCGCCCAGTCGCATCTCCTTCCACGGGACGAGCCCCAGGAAATCGATCACGAGCCCGAACCCAGCTACTGCCGCCTCAGTCCCCACATCTGCCACCCCAACCCCGATATCTGCCACCCCAACCCCGACGTCTGCCACCCCATTTCCCGCATCTGCCACTACTACTAACGTCGTCAAATCCCTCCCCCTCGCCAAGGGTGGCTCTGAGGCTGCTGGCCCCTCCTCGACGTGACAGGATAAAGGCAAGGGAAAGGCCCAAGCCCCTCCTCCTCAAGGCCCTCCCCAGCATAGTCCCACTGGTCACGACAGTGATCATGCCCCATCGCGATCCAGGGCCGAGGACAAGAGGAAGGGTCCGTCGAGAGGCAGCTGCAAAGGGAAGGAAAAGGCCCAAGAGCCAAGTGAGACGCATGAAGGAGATGTCGAAGAAACGAGAGGCCGCTCGACGGAAAGAGCCCTGTCTGTTGGTCGGCGATCTCGAAACAGGAGCCAAGCGAGAACAAAGGCCAGAGCTCCCTCTCCCCCTCGCCCTTCTCCCCCGGCCGAATCAACAGGATCTGACACGTGCGACAATTGCTTGAAGCACCAGCTCAAATGCACTCCCATTGAAGGCCGTGCCTGTGCAAAATGCTATGAGAGCAAGGTTCGGTGCAGCTTACTGGCCAAGAAGAGGCCGAGATCTGCTTCCCGTCCCCGCTCAAAAGCAAGACCTTCCCGGGCGAAGTCTTCAACATCCAGATCTCAGGAGCAGGAAGCCAGCACTTCCAGCGTCAACTCGCCGAACGTCCCCACCAAGAACACCTCTCCATCTGCCTCTCCATCTGCTAATGACAAAGACAGAGATTCCTCCCCTCCTCCGAAAAGGACTCGCAAGAGCAAACCCTCTATTTTTGGCCCGTCACAAGGCCCTCTACCAACTTCAACTGTAGTTGTTCAGACCGGTCCACGATGGAAACAAAGTAGGTCATTTGCAACGACTAGTACAATAGTGATTCTAATATATTTCCTCGCAGTCCTGGAAGGAGTGGTCTTGCCATCCACAAAGAGACACCGCCCTCTCGTCATCCCAACGGCTCAGTCCACTTCAGGCACGCCCGCACATTCAACCCCATCAATGCCCACCGTGGCGGATGAAGACAGGCCGGTCAATGCAACCGAGCACAACATGGTGCTCGAGGAGCTCCAACGATTTCAAATGGAGCAGGTCAAAACTGATCAACATGTCCAAACATTGGAGGATTGACTCAGGGAGACACAGCAGGGCCTCGAGACGTTCACTCGACTGGTTTGCCATGCGTGGCCTGACCTGGCCGGTGAAGTTGGCACATCCATGCTGGCGTTCCCTTTTTCGGCTTCAACTCCATCTCTGGAGAGCACTAACCCCGCGCTCTCTTCAGCTCCACGTACACCACCACCTAATCAAGAAGTTCCCCTCCCATCTTCACCAACCCCTCGGGCGCTCACCGACTCCCACATGCAATTTCCCAACATCAACAGATCCCCGACCTCCAATCAGTTGATGGCGCTTCACCCACCAACCCCACCTCCTCAAGATCGGCCGAGCCCTCTGCTGGACGAGGCTGTATATGAACGCAGTTATATGCCAGACCATCCACCCCCTCAACCTGAAGCAATTCTGGGGTCATTCGCCGGTCAAGTACCTAGCACCGTGTCCGACGTTCCGGAGAATGCGATAGCGGCCCCAGAGGGTAATGAAGAGCCATCGCGCCATCCTGAAATCGTGGAAGGGCCAGATACCCAGAGCGTTGGGCAGGATATGCAGGCCGAGGCCATTCAACTTCTGCAGCAGTACCCCGATAGCCCTGAGGATGACTCCATGGAAGGTGTAGAGCCCGAGGGTGTTTGAGGAACTTGTATTAGTTGTACCCGATTTGTTCATTTGTTGCGCCGTTTCTTATGGACATGTACATAACACCTCGAACCCCATCTGTACATACACGGACATCAAGCATGGTAGTAAGTAGATAACCTAAATGTATCTCTTTGCTGTTCTTGCGATCGGTGTGACATTGCGATCATCGGCCTGAGGATTTGCCTGACTGCCTTTTTGGACCTCATAATCGTCATCCGGCCGGTTTGGGGGTCGGCACTCCTGTCCAGACCTCCGGGGAGTGACCGGCGCTGCTGACCCACTGACATCTAACTTTCTGGAAGTTGCATTGGGAGCGGGCATCGTTTCTTTTGCAACATCACCTTGTGGCAAAGTCTTTGACCTTTTGGTCGGCTGAGCGCCTGCTTTAGAAAATATGGTTGAAGGTGATAAGAGCTAAAGAATACGATTTAACCCACCATCTAAGCTGTTTGATGCTCAGCGTCGTTTCGGCCCAGATTCATCCTCACTCGGCACCCCCTCGGTGCTTTTGGATGTAGTCATTTTGTCAGTCACATTTTGGTCTGTACAAGGAGTATCGGCCTTGTCCCAAGATCATGCCATTTCTTCGCTCACCCGAAACCGACTTAGGAGCATTGCTGGATGTAGGCTTTCTGCTCTTTGGCTTGAGAGCAGGATGATTTGTGTTTGGCCCATCTTGTGTACCATCTGGTTTACCAGGAGTAACCGCCGAGGTATTCACTTTTGGCTTCTTCATGGCAGATTTTAACACTGGATGCGGGGAATCAGAACCTGCTTCGGCTTGCTTTGCATACACCGGGGGTTCGTGTCGTGCAGCCATGGTTGCCTTCGGCTCTGTGTATATCACCGGTACCTCATTGATATCATTTCCATTGGATATGCTCTTAGCCAAGCCTGCGTGTATCCAGATGATCACTCAAGATGCAGAGTGATCAGCGAGAGACATTGCACTTACTTTTCTCGGTAGCTTGTTGACTTTCCCCTGGTCCTGGGGTGGGCCGACGCAGATACCGATCCTTCCCTTGGAGTTGTTTCGGCTCTCCCTCCAGACCAGTTTCCCGTTTCTTCATCAGCTTCGGCTTCGGCCTTGGTGGGCCGACCTTATCTCGGCCAGTGCTGCTAGAACTTGGCATGGTCTGATCGCGAGCTTTGCCACAAATTAGATTAATGATCACCCGCCGAGGGATGGAAGATTGGGTACCCATTGCATTTAGCTGCCCCTCCTGGCCCTCAACGGCTTTCGGCTTTGATGTGGGCCCGACGTCCGGCTGCTTTGCAGTGCCTTGCACTCGTTCATTACTACCAGCTCTATTTTCGTCTTTTCCTTGGAATGCTCTGCTTCAATACAACGGTATTATTATTTAATGGAATGAAACCAGCATACCATGATACGGATCTGAAGTTGAGTTCTCCAGCTGCTTTCCCTTCTTTGCGCCCTTACGTTTTGGGGGACCATACTTGACTTCGCCAGTCATCGGGCGGGAATCCTGGGTCCCCCCTTCTGTTTGGAAACCATTAGGGTGTCCACACCGATGCATATATTCCACAAACCTTCAGTACCTTCGTTTTCACCTTCCTGGCCAACAAGTCTTACCTCACCTTTTACCTTATGCTGGCCGGCTTTGCCCTTCTTCGGGTTGGCCATACCTTTGTCCTTGTTCAACCCGCCCTCGGCCGTGGTGGTCCCTGGGGTTGAAGCCCCGTCAGCCTTTCCTTTCTTCTGGCCAGTCGTGCCTTTGTCCGACAGTGTATCACCGGTGTTCGACATGCCCTTGGCCATTTCGGTCCCTGGGGTTGTGGCCCTGCCTTCCTTGATGATCGATTTACCCTTACCCTTGGCAACGCGCTGCTCATTGGCGCTCGGTAATCCCCTCTCTCCTCTGCAATCCGGTCCCTGTTTGGTAGACTCCTCGGCCTTCCCCTTGCCTTTTTCCCTTGGCTGATTGCCGGTTGGCTCTGGACCCATGGCTTCCCCACCCTGGGCTACTGCTTCCCCATCACTCTAATAGTCAGGGTCGAGATCCTCTGCCTCCTCAGTTCTGGCACGTCATCCTCAGCCTCTCAATCCCTTTGGAAGCCTGGCCTTCTTTGATGGAGGTACGGCCCGGTCCTCATCAGACGTGTCCAAAGGTTCCTGGAGGTCCCCCCACTGGTCCAACCAATACTGAAACTCAAACACATCGTCTGGGTCAGCCTCCTGTCTCGTTCGGATGAATTCCAAGAAGGTCCGTGCCTCCTCTGCCTTAAGGTGACTTGGGTCTCCTGGGAAGTGAAATCCGGGAGGCAGATGCTTGGGCAGGAACAATTCTGCTGCCTTGGTGGACAGCATTCAGAATGGGGCAGTTGAATTCGGCCTCCTGCATGCTAACCCTGTACCCAGGCAATCACCATCAACCCCGAAGTCCACTTGCATGTCCTTGGATCACTTACGATAATGTGCAGTCAGAAAGCCTCTGACCATAGACTGCATCTCGGGCCAGCTGGCCCCTTTCATGTCGGGAATCCATATGGTGCTGTCCTCCTGGAGGACCTTTCTGACAGCTTCATCTTTGTCCCTTCGGCCTGTTTTCGTTCCCCTCTTCTCCTTCCCTCCCTCGCTACTTCCCTCTGGCTCGGCCCCTTGCTTGTCATTACCAGGTCCCGACTTGAAGCATTCCTTAACAAAGTGATCCAAACTCTGTTGAATTTCCTTGGTCCCTTCAAAGCTTGGCCCGTCATCAATGTCGTCATTGAAGTCAAGTCTGCAGGGTATTGAGACTGTCCCCTGGAAGGGATCCACATCAGACTTACATTTGCGAAAACATCTCCCCCTTCTCTCCTTTAAAACCAGACAATATGACCATTCGGATGCCCCCCCTCTTCCACATCTCTTCGGCGAAACTCTTCATTACCGGGACAGCCTTGTTCGAGGCAAATCTGACAGGATACATCAACACACACACATGGGATCAATGTAAGAAACATATTCACCGGGCCTGAACCTCCGGCGATGCACCAGTTGCATTCCACTCCTCGGCCATTCGACAGGCTTCTTCCAGCTCCCCTTCAGTCATGTCCTCAATGGTGCAGGTCAATCCCTCTTGGTAGTATCGCAGCATGTCACCGGATCCAGCAGTTGCACCATGCTTCTCCTCAATAGCAGCTACCAACTCTTTCCTCCGAAGCTCCTGAACGACCATCCGGGCCGTCCATTTATGTCCGAGCTTGATAAGCTTTCCTTGCTTGGATCGGCCTTGCTGGTGCATCCACGCCAGATATGACTAGGCAACTGAGCTATCAGACCAGAGCCGGCCCTGCTATTCAGACTCACCCTCAACTTATCCATCCATTCAGCCTTCTTCAAACCCTTGTGTAAAGGCAGGGTTCTCAACTCTTGGACGATGGCCCGCCAACATGTCTTTCGATCATCACCCTTTCCCTTTTTCCAAAGGTCCCATCTTTCTCGGAGGATCTTCAGGACTTCTTTCGGAACCTTGGAACCACCTTCATTCCCTTCAACCGGCTCTGGTCTAACCTCCTCACTAATACCACCAGCAGGCGAGTCCCTCGAGGAATTCACCTGTTCAACCCCTTGCCCCGGCGGAACTTGTGGTAACTCAACTCCGCTTCCCCCTGGAAGGTCCTGGCCATTGTGAGACTCCTTGGACTGATCTTCATTTCCCACAGGGTTTGTCACTGGGAGGATTCCTTCCTCATGATCTCCATCTCCGCTGCTTTGCTCTGACTCTGTATCTGAGCTATTGTATTGGGATTCTTGGTATTCAGACCCAGCATAGATTGTCTCAGTGTCAGACATGGTGAGAATAGTGGGACTGGAAGAATGAGAAATGACTTTGCTCCTCCTCTTACGACTTCACATGTTGCCATATATTTATTTTCAAGGGGCTACGGATCCCGACCCAGGGGAGCGGATTCCAAGTCCTCGTTGTGGTCCCTAGCCAGGTCATATTAGGAACTCGGAGTTATAACTGGGCTCTAGGCCCATGCTGAGTCAGCTCGGCAAAGCTGACAGCCAATCGGATCTGAGTGTGTCATTGCCTACCTTGCTCGTTTCCATTAGACTTCCCCATATGGCAGGAACTAGCCGATCAACTCCTTATGTATTGAATGCCTTTGTGTCGAGTGAGGAGTGCATCTGAGTACTTTGAACATCCAGCATGCCGAAAAACATTCAGAAGAGGCTAAATCCAGATAAAGTGACACGTGTCACTTGGATCACCAAGCAAACTACCAGGGGACCAAAGGCCCAAATGATTAGATCGGATGCTGCACAGGATGCCAATGCCAGGTTGGATTCACCACAGTCAACACCGGGCTACCAAGCCAGCTGGGCCTCATCACCAATAAAGCCATCACACTCAGTATCTCAAGCACCTTTCGATGCATCAGACCCAGGATTCAATGATGCCTACACAGATCTTGATGAGGAAATCAAGCCAATAAGGTTCCAGCACAAAAAGGTTAGCTTGTCCAATGCATTATTGGTTACATGGAATCTATAATTGACCCTTAAACAATAGACCTCAAATCACTATCTCCGAGAATGGTTGGAGAAGCAAGATGAATTCCTGAGAGCTTTGTTGGATATGGAGGCCCCTCCAAATCCTCGGAAATGCACCCAGTGCGAACAGGATGGCATATACCGATGTTCGGACTGCTTCGGTCAGCCTCTCTTTTGCACCGCTTGCACTAGGGATCAACACGTTCAGGAGCCCTTCCATCGAATTCAGCAGTGGACCGGCTGCTTTTTCGAGCATTCATCTTTGAACCTGGTCTGTGTTCCGTCAGAAGCGTACAGATGGCTTTGATCTTAAAAGCTATTGCAGGCTGGACTAGAGTTACATCTCGGACACAAAGGTCGGGCCTGCCCGTCCCGAGGATGGCCGGACCTGAAGGACCAAAGCCGACCAACTCCAATGAATGACGAAGAATGGGTTGACATGGATGAGGATTGCATCCCTCCAAATTTACGTCCACCATCCCATTCGGATTATTTTACCGTTGTAGATATCTCTGGCCTACATTTTCTGACTGTCAACTTATGTCATTGCCCGGGGTCGGCGCCGGCCTATCGTCAGCTCTTCGGCGCCGGCCTGTTCCCTGCCACACTTAATCAGCCGAGGACCGTATTCACATTTCAGGTTTTGGATGACTTCATTCGGGACAATCTGGAATGTGGGACTACAGGCTCAAACTATTTTAGCAAGCTTCGAAGGATCACCTCCAGCATATTCCCCCATCTAGTCCTGGTATGTGAAAAGCAACCATGTCGGCCTTTGATAAGACTCTGAAGGCTTGTAGGATCGGTACAGAGATTTGCTCCGAGTTGCAAGGCAATGGCGACTGCTTAAGCTTTTGAAATGGAATGGATTCGGTCATGGAAATGGACGGCCGAAGACCGGGGAATTGGCCTTGTTTTGCCCGGCCTGCCCTCAGCCAGGGGTGAATTGTAACCCAAGTGTAGAAGAAGCGAAGCAGTGAGTGTTTAATGAAAATGTTTAGGGTGTTGTCAATGTTGCACCATCATCATTAGTTGGAAATACACAAGGACATTCATAATGGATGGTAATTTCAAGGCCAAGCATATGCATGAAAAGGCGCCGGAGGATCAAATATGGCTCATGGATGGGCTCGGATACATGGTCAAGAGGGCTGAATATCAATCATACCTGAGGGCCACAGGTCATTTGCAGGAGGTACGTCTGACAAACCATGGGCTGAAGCATTCGGGGCAAATGCTTCAATTCAGAGATCGTCTTGCAACAATCACCGAGCCGTAAATCAGGCCAATACAAGCCGAGGGAAGTTGGAAGCCACGGGCATCAGAGGCACAGCTTGCGCACGGCATGGCTGCTTTGTTCCCCACTCTGTTGTGGATTTCCAGAAGGGTGAAAGGCATGTGTCTCCCTCCGGCGAGGGGCTTGTAAATGGATTGACAAGGTTTGCAGGCAGGTCAATATGGACTATTCCTTCGCCAATGCCATGAGCCACAATATGAAAGACATATCCCGTGCAATAAGCTTTTATGACGTCAATTGCTGTTACATGAAAAAGCTCTGTTCAAGGATCCGGCATAGCGTCTTCTTAAACATTCCGGAGAACATTGACATTATCCCCGGTATTGGGCTCTGGCATTTGCAGGGCCATCAGTCTCAGTGCTTCCCTCAGCACTCCCTGCTCTTCATTCCCGGGGCAGGTTGGGTGGAAGGAGAAATAATTAAAACACTTTGGTCGGTCCTGAATGTGGTTTTGGTGTCGGCTTGAGGGATGTCATCGCCTCATCGTCAGGAGCTTCTTGACTTCCAGATGAACGATTCCAATT
>JAGFBS010000123.1:0-17514 GCA_018397855.1 Boletus reticuloceps
GACCCTAGGCGTGACGAGGGGCAAGTTTTTGACGATTGTGGACGAGGAGGGGGAGTGGGGGACGATTGCAGTGGCCCTATGCGAGCTTCTGTGAGTGGCTTGATATATCGGACGTGCCTTTTTGATGACTGGGTATTGTGATAGGCCGAATGATCCGACGGATGCACTGGCGTTGAATTGCCGCCGTCATTACCGAAGCCGCCGTTCAATCCTCGACGGCCCATAACTCCGCCTGCACCATCACGGAAGCGGACTGCACCCGAGGAACGACGTCGCCGAGGTGGAGCCTCTGGCCAAGCGAGCAAAGACAAACGGAGGGTCATCAATAGAGCTCGGGAGTCCAAGTAAGACGAAGCGACTGGAGGAGGACGGGCTAGTCATGTTGGACAGTGCCACGGACAAGATGGACAATGACAATATCATTGAGAGAGATTAAGCGTTCGACGTTGACATTTGAGTAACGTTCACCTGTGCAAGTTCTTTTCTCTGTCTTGTCGTCGTCGGTGTTCTTTGTTGTCATTTTGTTATCATTGCTAACATGGTGGGTTGGCTTGGTGTTTTCTTGTTGTGAGGGATTTGATCTGACTGTCTTTTCTAATAGGTAACGCGATCGACATGATTTGCGGGTCCGGTGCAGCTATTCATCCAAGCCGCGTATTTGAACGAGTTTACTCCGAAGCAGCATACTCGTTCGTCGTTGTAGATAAGTACAATACCATTGACGAACGGGCCACAGCCAAGTCATTCAACCACTTCAAAGTATGCGTACGATGTGTCGACATCATCCTTGGATACGCCAGCTGAAGTTCGTCGACACAATATACTCTGATGCACGCTGGCATGATGGGTGACACCATTGATTGACTGCGGTGGTTTCCCAGAAGATCTGTCACGGTCGGCGGACACACCCGGTGCTATTCTGAGAGAAACCATTCTCGCGGTTGCACTTCAACTTGGTGACCGGTCGAACCGACATTCGTCAGACATGCCTCGACGTCGTACGATTCTAGCATCCTCACACTGTCGACGCAATCAGGAATCTCATCTCTCTTCTCCTCTTTGACAGGACTCTGAATCTCTACTAGCAAGCTATGACGCCTCCCCCGTTCACCGTTATCGGGACACCCTTTAGCACATTCACGCGCACCTACAAGGGAATCACCTTTAGCCAGGTCCGTGTCGTACCCTACCCTGACACCGCCTACGAACACCAACCGTTCGGATTCCTGCCCACACTCGTCATCCACGAGCTCAATGGCCAAAAGGTCGATCTCATACTGAGAGAATCTCAGGCGATCGCGTCGGACCAGAGCCCTACGCTCACGATTGCCGTCGTCGCGGAGCAAATGTGGGAATTCGTCAGTTTCGTCGGGGCGTATGGTGAGTTGAGATGCATCCCGTGTTTGGGACGAAACAAGAAAAGACGTCTATCAGCGCAATACACCGTACATGATCTGGCTGCGGCATGTTGATCGGTCCTGATTCTGATTCTGATGCTTCGCTTTTTTACAGGCTTTCCTGCTCTGGAAAAGGTCAAACCTCGCGTCGCAGCCACCAACCAAGCCACCCTCTCCGACGCCGAAATCTGTCGCACCATTGCACCCGCCGTCGCCCAACTCCGTGCATTCCTCGACAAAATCGAGACGCACATGTCCCCAGAGGGATACGTTTTCGGCGAGAAACTGAGCTGGGCCGACTTGTTTCTCTACCCGCTTTTGGTGGATCTGAGGGCTATACCGGAAGGGGAGATATTGAGCCCATGGCTTGTTGGGTGGATGGACAAGATGGACCAGCTGGATGCTGTTGAGAAAACGAGAGCAGACACGTTGTCTGTCGGTGCACGACCCCTAAGCTCGCTAGTGCTTCTCGGAAACACTGTAACATCTGTTTGAAAATTCTAAGTCTTTACCGCGCGTTGGACATCCAAAAAACTAGATAGATAGGGTTACTCTGCCCTTCTCCACGCGATCTACGCAGCCCGGCGTGAACAAAGAGAGATCAAAGCGTGGCCTCGACGAAATCGCAGGAGGTCGACAACTTGAACGACTCGGAGCTCACCAGACTTAGACAGTGACGGTCGTCATCTCACCCGAATGCTACGATACGAGTCGTCGTCATTGTTGTTGTCGGATCGGTCGGATTCTCGCCCACTCGCCGTCGTCCAAGTCCGGGACCGTGCTCTTAGCATCAACGCTTGCTCACATCTCGTCCTTTCTAGTCTTTCGTCGTTCGTTCTTTTCATCTCGTCCTTTCATGGCCTCGCAGTGTTCCAGGCGGCGTCCGCCTGTGTCGTCTCGCATCGTCTCTTTTTACAAGTTCCTCTCGTGTTTTCCCCTGTGGAGCAAAAAATGGATAGGGGCCAGGTAATTGGCTTATGTAACCTTCACGCGCTGGACAACAACCATCACGATTCACCATGGATGTGCTCACGCTCACTTGTTGGATCCGTTCTCAAAATCCTAAAGCGACCTTCCAGGTGAAGATTTCAAAGACAGGGACCGTCTTTGACCTTAAAAAGGCCATCAAGAACGAGAATCCAATTGCTTTTCGTGACGTGGATGCAGATTCTCTCGATCTTTACAAGCCCAAGGATCCCGTATCCCAACCCTATGAGGACCATCTCCACAAACTCAACCTCTCGGCGCATGGGGAGTTCTTGCAGGGAGCACAACGGTTATCAAAGGGTTTCCCGGAACCACCACCCGAGGACGACATCCATGTCATAGTGGGTATGTAGCAGATGTGATCCGAGCTGGTCCTCGCAATTGATTATTGTTTTTCTTCTTCAGATGCGCCGAGAAAAATCGTTTGTTGGTTACGAGGGGTCACTTTCGACTCCCACTTCGAGGTCGAGAGTTCCCGGTTGGAGACCATCTACGACCTTAAAGGGGCCATCAAGAACGAGAAACCAGTGGGTCTTCGCAACGTGGACGCAGCTACTCTACGCTTATTCAGGATATCGGGAGCCGATGATGAACTACAGGAGAGTCTTAACAAGAAGGGTGACGGGGAACCACTCCAAGGGTCCGCTTTAGCGCCCAATTTCCTGGGTGTGCCAGTTCTCGAGCCTTTGCTTGTTGTTGTCGACGTTTCCGCCTCTGGAGATGGCCCGACCCTTGGTGAGTGTTTCTGACATTTCCTTGCTCTGGCTCAGGATATCCGACGAATACGCTGTCCCCAAGTTCAGGAACCAATTCCTAATGGCGACCGCTTACAAGACTACAAGGATATCTTTCTTAAAGTGAAGAATTGGGGAAAGTTCGAAGAGTCCGATATCCAGAGGAACCAGATAGAGAAAGCTCAAAACATGGACATCCCAGACTTTGTTACGACCTTTGAGAAGAAATTGACCAGAAAGCCATGTCTTCCCTTCAATGTGCGCTGTTTCCTTAATTTGTCTGTCTGCTGTTCGATTTTGACGGTCACCGTAGTGGCCTGAATCGCACATGTTCGATGCTCCTAGATCATATTTTGAGCACTCCGAGGACTCGATCGCCGAAGACGGATCTCAGGAGGAAGTGCGCTCTGCTGGCATATTGGAGGTGATGCATACCACATATCACGTTGCGTCTTATGAGTGGCAAAGATGTTGGCAAAGGGATGGGCCTTGTAGACGTCCCTTAAATGAATATCTTATGGACTCGATCTTCTTTGGCGTGCTCCTTATGGCAGGGAACAGGACGGCCGTCGCTCTGAGGTAAGTGCTCGTTTGCTTGCCCCCTTCCATGTTCATGGTCTTTGCAGGGACAAAGATTCGCCTATCACTGTTGTCGTGAAACGTGATAATGATAATGAACGACGCAAGTATTGTCCTAGGAGTGACTTTTTGATCTCAATCTCCACTTTACCTCGGCTGCTTGTGGAGGTGGAGGTTAACTCCACATCAGAGGATTCATGGCCTATGGATCTTATCCGGATGCTTACAACGGGGGCTTTTATCGTCCGTTTCGCGAACAAGTTCGTGAGCACGTTCAAGGAGAAGAAGAATTTTGTCCTCCGCGCCATCTTTATTTTCGACGATGGCACCACCATTCGCTATACTTTGTTTCAGAACCAGAACAATGAAACGGTATGTTGTACTTTATAATGTAACGATCAACTCTCAGGCTCAGCCGTCGCAGGTTTATTACAACGAACTACAATTATCGTTGAATGACGCGCATGGTCGCGCCAAGTTCGTGCGCTCCCTGTACAACCTTCTCTTCGTAGAGTTAGACCAAGAGCAAGACTCAACCGCGAAGGGCGCAATTCACGAGCTCCATAGAAGGATCAAAGATCGCCATTTGAAGTCGTTCCACACCAAGAACCCGACCGGCCACAGCAGGAAGCGTCGTCGTACAGATAACAACAACGATGACGGTGCGGGCGTAGGGGGTGGAGATGACCGCGCACAACTTAGAGCACATGGCTATGAAGTGAAACCGGAAGTCATCGTGGATGCCAGCGGCGGCGAATGGCGGCCACTTTCCCAGGTCCTGGTAACCCTCTTTCACTTATGCGCCATGCTGACGCTCGACCTCAGAGACCAGATCATATTCTCACCGTGTATCGACCCTCGAACTCGGACGAGGAATTCATCGCGAAAAAAGTTCGGGAGGAATCGAACGAGCTCGAGATCTTCAGACTTCTCGATACCATCCCACTCAAGTCTGACCATGTCATCTCGTTGGTCGATTCGTTCAACGGGTGGGCCATTCTACCCAAAATGACGGCCGTCAAGGACTACGTTGATTTCCGAGTCATTCCTAACGCATTTGAAAGCAAGGTTTCCCAAGTCTGCCTGGGCCTCATCAAGGGTGTCGCGTATCTTCACGAGCATCGTATCGCTCACAGGGATATTAAGCCGGACAACCTTGTTGTCGACAAGAACTTCAACTTGAAAATCATCGACTTCGATATTGCAATGCGAGTAGAGGACGAGGACGAGGAGGTCGATGACCAGTGCGGAACACGAGGTTGGACGGCCCCCGAGGTCGAGAAGAGGCACAGTCCAATCAAGGCTGACCGATGGGCTTGTGGGCGGGTTCTTCAGTCCCTACTTGATAGGTTCGGCAAAGAAGACGCATCTCTGAGGGTGTTTGCGAAGGACCTGATGGCGCTTAATCCCAAGCAGCGGCCATCATTGCTTGAATGGGGCAGGTATTTAGCTCCACTGTTTTCGGACGCTGGGAACATAGGGGGTTACGACGCAAGAACTGCCTTGCGGCCTCGACGGGACTGAATGGAAGTCGACGGAGAAATCACGAAGCCCCTGAATGTGAAGAAGCAGAGACTTGTGTAAGGAATAAGTATCAACCTACCTATCTGAGTCGAAAGCTGCAGGGGTCTAGCCGTCCCCGTCCCCACTTGCCTTTTTTGGAAAATCTCGTTAACTCTTTCCTTTTCTGGGTAGGTGCTAGGGACACTATGTGATGCAGGGACGGTGTCCTTTAGCATGGTGATTCACTCGGGGATGCTCTCGTTTAGCATGGGGATGGCCTTCTTTAGCATGGGGACACCGTCCTTTAGCACAGGACGGCCTCCTGTAGCATGGGAACACCGTCCTTTAGCTTGGGGACAGCATCCTTTAGCATGGGGACACTGTTCTATAGCTTGGGGACGGCTTCCTTTAGCATGGGGACGGCTTCCCTTAGCATGGGGACACTGTCCTTTAGCTTGGGGACGGCTTCCTTTAGCATGGGGACGGCTTCCTTTAGCACGGGGACGCCGTCCTGTAGCATAGGGATGGCCTCCTGTAGCATGGGGACACTGTCCTTTAGCATGGGGACGGCATCCTTTAGCATGGGGACGCCGTCCTTTAGCATGGGGACGGCATCCTTTAGCATGGGGACGCCGTCCTTTAGCATGGGGATGCCATCCTTTAGCATGGGGACGCCGTCCTTTAGCACGGGGACGCCATCCTTTAGCATGGGGACGCCGTCCTTTAGCACGGGGACGCCATCCTTTAGCATGGGGACACTGTCCTTTAGCATGGGGATGGCCTCCTGTAGCATGGGGACACTGTCCTTTAGCATGGGGACGACTTCCCTTAGCATGGGGACACTGTCCTTTAGCTTGGAGACGCCATCCTTTAGCATGGGGGCGGCCTCCTTTAGCTTGGGGACACTGTCCTTTAGCATGGGGTTGGCATCCTTTAGCTTGGGAACGGCATCCTTTAGCATGGGGACAGCATCCTTTAGCATGGGGACACTGTTCTATAGCTTGGGGACGGCTTCCTTTAGCTTGGGGACACCGTCCTTTAGCACGGGAACGTCGTCCTGTAGCATGGGGACACCATCCTTTAGCTTGGGGACGGCCTCCTTTAGCATGGGGACACTGTCCTTTAGCATGGGGATGGTCTCCTTTAGCATAGAGACGCCATCCTTTAGCTTGGGGACGGCATCCTTTAGCATGGGGACGCCGTCCTATAGCATGGGGACGCCATCTTTTAGCATGGGGACGGCCTCCTTTATAATGGAAACGGCCTCCTTTAGCATAGGGACGCCATCCTTTAGCTTGGGGACACCGTCCTATAGCATGGGGACACTGTCCTATAGCTTGGGGACGCCGTCTTTTAGCATGGGGCCGGCCTCCTTTAGCATGGGACACCGTCCTTTAGCTTGGGGACGGCATCCGTTAGCATGGGGTTACCCTCCTTCAGCATGGGAATGCCCTCCTTCAGCATGGGGACGCCCTCCTTCAGCACGGGATGCTCTCATTTAGCATAGGGACGCCGTCCTTTAGCATATGGATGCCATCCTTTAGCATGGGAATGCTATTTTTCCCCTGGTATTAGTCCGTTAACTAGAACACTCAATTTGCAGTACAATGTACACTACTAGTAGCACCATCGAACTGAGTGATACCTCATCAGACAAAAAATGGCTGAGTATGTGATCAAACAGACGTATTCCAAAGCCAGGGTCATACTGAATTGGTGCATGAAAATTTTTATTACTACTACTATGGTCCGTCTGGGCATCTCTCTAGCCGCCTCTGAAATCTATATGTACCTGAATGTGAACCTGAACAAGCATAGCCAACCATCCCTGAAATTCAGTTTCAATTGCCCACCCGACGCAGTTGATATCGCAACGTAAGTGTACCTTCCGTATCCATTTGCCCCTGGATTTATGGTTGTCAGGGCTACTACACCTTTGTGGCGCCATTGGCTCTGCAATGTGATCTGTAATTGAGACGCTTAAGTATTGGCTGCGAACACGCAGTGCATTTTTTAGCCTATAGCCATGTAGGACTGAATGCCTGGACGACCGAAAAGCTACCCGGTTCAGAAATCAGCACCATTCTGCCGTGCTATGTCGCCCCAGCTGCGTTGTCTTTCGACCTTACCGACCCTAGCTCTTGGCATCAACCACTTGGACTGGACCTTCAGTAAAGTTTCTTCGTTGCAAATTCCATGATGTTGTAAGGCCAGTCGACTGTGCCTGGCATACTCTGCCTCCAGAACCCCTGGCCTCACAGTATAAAATAGGCCACACCTGAGTGCCGCTACTGCCAGTGCCCCCCAACGGTACTACCCCCATAACTAGACCCCTTATCTGCCATACTCTATATTCTTATATCATGTCTAACGCTGAGGAGTGCTCATACCGAGGCTGCCTTGACCCATCTGGCCTCTATGACCGGACGGCAGCAGGGGAGCGTCGCCACCGGTACCAGTACCACCTGGCTCCCGTTCCTTTCGCTTTTGAGGGGAAAGAGGTGACCATTACAGTCAAAGATGGTCGAATTATCTGCCCTCTGGGCGACTGTGACAGGGGGTTTGCACGCAGGGACCGCATCCAGACACACCTTCACAGCGATCACATGGTCCCCAAAGGTGTCAAGTTCTTCGGGGACCCGAAAGCTGGAGGTAAGTTTCGACGGCAACCTCCTTTTTTTTCGCCTGGTCTCATTCAGTGAAATTTGCAGAGAAGGCCCCCGTGGTGGTCAATAAAATTCAACAGAGCCTGAGGGCCCCCTCTGCCGCCCCATGTAAGTCTGCTGTTCAATTGGGCTTCGCCAGCACTCACTCGCCATGTAGCAGGAACTCCCACTAGGGTTGTCCTTCAACCGGGCCAGCTGTACCTCTTAGGTGGCGGTATTCTGGACGTCCTTGGCCTCTGGCTCCACTCCGCATTGAGCATCCTGCTCTGTCGGGAATGCCGAGTTGCCCTCACATCCCAGATGGTCCCAGGCCACCGCAAGGTCCACCACGGCGAAACCACATCTCCAAAGGCCCTGGCAGCCTTCACAACATTTTGTGAAGAGAAACGGGTATTCAACAAGCCGGAGCAGGTCACCCCTCCCCAACCTGGGGGCCCCCCTGTAGAAGGCATCAGTGGACCAGTGGACGGCTTTTCCTGCACAGCAGACAAGAGCTGCCTCTACAGCGTCAAGGACTACTCCTCGATGCAGCGCCACAACAGGGAGAAGCACAAGGGGCCTGCAATGGGTGAAATTCGGTCGCGTTCCACAAAGGTTCAGACGCTCTTCACTGGGGTGGGGAGGGTCTACTTCGAGGTCAGCCCCCTGGCAGCTTCGGCTGGCCATGGCAACTTGAAGGCGGCAGTCACCAGGGCCCTACCTGCCTTGCATGAGGCCGATGAGGGTCCCCTCCCTGCAGTGGAAGACCGTGAACCACCTCCCCTTATTCGAGCCATGGATTGGGACAACTTCCATCCGGAGTTACGTGCTGACCGGCGGACTCGCGACCCCGTCATCGCCCTCAAGGACAGGCACAAGGAGAACGAGCATAGCGGAATATTCGTCCGACTGCAGCGCCTCGTCGTTTCATACACCAAATTGGCTGCTAGCTGCTTGGATGGGCATCCGCAGAAGCTGACGGCCACCAAGGTGCTCGTTTACGGACGTGCAATACCTGCAACGGGGTAAGCCACCGAGCCCACCTCCGCGGACGCCGCTGACACTCTCATCCCCTGCAGAGCACGCGGTTGGAGACCAATTTCTCCTACTAACGACAGCTATCCCGCCCTCTTCCTACTTTTCGTGCGAGCGATGATAAGGTGTCGCCTACAACCGCCGCCTGGGTTCTCTTTTTCGCCGTCCTCCCTGCAAAAGGGACGACTGGAGCTGCTAATGGCTGCCTTGAATGCCCCCCAAGAGGACCTCAAGCAGTGGAATTCCGACGCCCTGAATGCCTTCCATAGGTTTTTATGGTCACTCGTCAGCGTCGACACAGGCGAGCGGTGGTCCCATCCAGTTCAAATTTTCCTGTGGCTGAATGCCCTCGGCCGGGATGGAAATTTCAAGGAAGCCCCCGACCTGACGTCTGACCTCGCAAAGCTTAAGTACCTCATACGAATAGCTACTCTCCTTCAAGTGGTGGTTTTCAGCGAGGGCAGTGAGTTGCCTATTGTGGAGTGCGTGCTCATTTGTTGCATCATTCGTATCGAACTTCCTGACGTCTGTGACGTCTAGCTGTCTCGCTGACTTGCATGACAAGGTCATGCACCTCAGCCGACCTACGCCTTTCACCATGGTGTACGAGATGCAGCAATACGCCTCCGCCCTGGCATTCTCACAGAAACGTGACCCGAATGTGCTGGTCGACAACGAGTTCAAATGGATCACAGTGGGCACAGAAACGATGCATTTCGAGAAACTCAGACTCGGTGTGCAAGCGCTGCTCGAGGCAATACATACAGGTTACCTCGCCCTGACCGATGGCCGATTTTCGGTCTCTGAGCTTCCCGAGGTAGTGCGTGACGACATGTCAAACAGCAGGCGCGGCTATTCCTTCACATCCGAGTCACCATTTCGCGAAAAACAGCATTTGCTGTTTTGGTTCCTCCTGAAGAAGTTCGATCTAGCTATGCTGGATTCGCAGGGCGAGGCTCGCTGGGACATACCCAAAGTGAAGCTGCTACTACGTCGTATAGAACGCATCTGGAACCCCCTGCTGCACGTGCTTTACCTCACTACTGGCATATCCACTCGGGCGGAGCAGTTTTTCCTCCACCAAATTCGCAACGCCGACCGCCATCGAAACCTTGTGTTCCATGGGAGGGACATGATGCTCGTGACTCGCGCCAGTAAAACGACAAACCTTACCGACCGCGACTCCTGCACGCCAGCATACGTCCCAGCGCAGGTGGGGCGTTGGCTGGCCGAGTTTATCGGCGGCGGTCTGCGGGAAGCAGAGGCTCTTTTGGCGGGCGTCGCTTATGGGCCACAGGCTGTCTATGAATACCGAACGTGAGTGAAATCTGGCGCCCCTCTTCCTTCTGTAACGGCTGAACTTCCTCTGCCCCCCTGCAGTTACCTGTGGACCAGTGATGGGAAGCGTATGAAAGCGGAGGCATTCTACGATTTAGTCAAGGCGTGGAACAAGGAGGTTTTCGACTGCGCTTGGGGCGTGCGGGACTTGCGTCAAGGCGTCATCACAATGGCACGGGAGTTCATCGCCCCCGACCAGTCGTTTGCCTGTGCAGATAACATTCTGGCCGAGTCCGCTAATCACTCAGTCGACATAGACCACACTCATTATGGCGTAACCGCCGGAGCCATCCCGACCCTATCCCCCCTGGAGATGGCCCACCATAAATGGGTCGCCGACCAGTGGCACAGCTTCCTAGGCCTTGGACCACACCCGCCTCAGGAGCCAGTTCGACGTCGCACGAGCTTTGGAAGATCCGACGTAGTGGAGGATATCAAAGCAGCGATTCGAGAGGTCCTACCATCCTTCGTCGCTGCTGTGGTAAAGGAGCTTCGCCAGTGTCAGCCAAGTTCTTTCGCCCCCTCACCCAGCAAGGTTAGCCGCTCCACCTCAGCCGCTGCGGGTTTCTGACGCTAACGGTATTCACCCACAGAGATCTCTCCCCCTTGGGCAGGTCCAGGACTTCGAAGCCATTCCATCACCTTTTCTCGCCAGCCAAGAGGTTCCTCCACATCCTCGCACCTCAGAATGCGAAGTGGATACCTTCACATCGGTCCCGGGAAAACGTAAAGGCCACCCCTTCGAAACGACAGATCCACCACAGACGCCTCCAGCTGGAGTATGTTTCGAAAACCAGCCAACACCAAATGCTGCGGGCAGCAGGTCCAGCTCCCATTTGCTCGCTCCCCCGCGGCATCCAAAGCGAGTCGCTCCTCCGCCATCTGAGGAGGTTGAGTTTGAGGTTCCATCTCAGCCCCGATCGAAGAGACGCAAGGCTTCTCCCCCCTCGCCAGGTGCTTCCGCTGCGTCTGACAGCAACCTTTTCGTGGACGACGACAGCATGGAGGTCCGCTACGACCTCGAGGATGGCGTCAACTACACTGGCGGCGGCGACTTGGCCATCTCTCCGCCACGACCCGGCACCTCGAACCAAGCGGAGCCGAAACTCCACAGGGACATCCGGCAAGTTATCAGCCAAATCTACAAATCTCCGTCAGCCAGAGAGCGAAGCAGAGAACAGCTTGATGCCATAGTAGAGGTCCTAAGCGGTGACAGAGACATGTTGGTCGTAATACGAACTGGCGGGGGTAAGAGCCTGCTCTGGACGGTGCCCCCCCTTCTGGAAGCAGATGGCATCAGTCTGGTCGTCTGTCCCTTCCGAATTCTGCTCGAAGAGCAATATGAGCGGTGTCTCGCGGCAGGTGTACGCTGCATCAACTACGGCCGCTGCAAAGACGTACCTAAAGACACCCAGAATATATTTGTCCAGGTGGAGCATGTCGGCTCCCATGCATTTGCTTGGTGAGTGGAGACCGCCGCTCTTTCTTGAGAACGTATCCACTGATCAATTTTATTAAAAGTTTCATGCAGTCACCGCTGGGGCAGAAAGTCCGCCGGATCTTTGTCGACGAATATCACGACTCCTTCCACTGTCACCCGGATAGGGTGCCACGGTGGCAAAAACTTGCCCGTAGATTCGCAGGGTACCGTGCAAAAACGATTCTTTTGTCTGCAACATCCCCACCTCGACTCACTCAGCAACTTCTCAGCCCGTACGGTCTAGTCGCAACGGAGCTCGCCACCATCCGAGGCCCAACAGATCGACAAGAGATTGGCCTCCACACCGTTCGAGTGGACTCCACGCAAGAAGCGTACCGCGCCCTACACCACCTGGTAATCGCGCTCACGAAAGTATTGGGGAACCGCCAGAGAATATTAGTGTTTTTCTCCTCGAGACCCGCCGCAGAAGGGTACTCCAAGGAATCCGGCAGTGCAGTTTTTCACAGCGACCTCTCCTCTGTCGGCAGGGATTACAACCTTGCGCGATGGGACGACGGAGAGACGAGGGTCATGGCCTGCACGAGCGCCTTTGCTCAAGGGGTCGACCGACCGAACGTGAAGTTCGTGGTCGTATTCCAGCCAAGCTACGGCATTCTCCTCCACATGCAAGAAGTCGGCCGCGCTGGCAGGAATGGCGCAGAGGCACATGCGTTTTTCCTCGTTTCTGACGTACCGCCGTTGCTGCCGAAAGGCCCAACTTCTTCTGGCCCCGACTTACAGAGGGAAATGGCCGACTTGGTGTTTGGCGAGGACTGCAAGGTCTATACGTCGATGCGGGTGCTGGACGGCCCCGAGCTTGCATATCGCTGCCGAGAGAGGCCGGGCCGTATCCCCTGCGACGTCTGTCAAAAGGACTCGCAAATCCACCAGATGGCCTTGAAGGCAGTCGAGAATCCCCTCCGCCCCTACTGCCGCCTTTACGCCCGGCCCACTACCGACCTGCAGTCGAACACCGAGTGCACTGACAGAACTATGCAGGAAAACCCGGCTGTACCTGCTCCAGCAGTGGCTGGTCAGCCAAAACGTGCAATGGCGGAGGTCCCGCCCATGCCCATCTCCCGCGTCATACCCAAAGGGACATCGGTGGACCGCGAACGAACGGTGAGCTTAGCCAATGAAATCTGACGCCCACAGTGCTTAACCTCACGCGGTGCCCAGCAGGGTTCCTTTCCTGCCAGCGAGGACAGCGACGATTTATACGGCGATGGCCCAGAAATCACGCCGTCAGTGGCCATTGCGCTCCAGGCGATGGAGCGCCTCGCACGGGACACAGATGTGAACGAGGCATGCAAGGAGCACAGGAACCAGTACTTCTCCCAGCCAGCGAGCCGAACGGAGCCAAGCACCCCTTGGTACCCTGCCTCGCAGCCAAATCCGACGGGCTCATCTGGTTCTAGAGCGGAGCGTATCCTCTCTGCAAGAAGCTCCCGCCTGGGACGCACCTCACGGTTGGACCGATACATGAAGGTACTGAAGGGGTGCTGCGCAGAGCACTTCGTTGTAATGCGTGAGGTCGCCATGGATCATTTCCCAGCACCGTGTCCTCAAGACGGGGGCGTCTCGTGGTTGCAATACAACGGCTTCAAAATGCAATTCAAGTTCGAGCCGCTCACCTACTGCTATCACTGCGGCCTCCCACAGTCGAGAGACCGGAATGGCGAAGAACCAAGCTGCCATGCGGGGCACAAGTTTGAGAGGGGAAAACGCTGCCCTTTCGCGCACTTTTTATTCAAGGCCGTATTCTGCCTGTGGCAGGTGGATGAACTGAGGAGTGCTATGCAGCACGACTTGGCGGTCCCGCATTCTTTCGATGAATACAAGACTTGGGTCGTCCTAGAGGGAGGTGAGGGCCGCTACCACAATGCGATC
The DNA here is from genome assembly GCA_018397855.1 of Boletus reticuloceps. NCBI lineage: Eukaryota > Fungi > Basidiomycota > Agaricomycetes > Boletales > Boletaceae > Boletus > Boletus reticuloceps. The sequence goes on from JAGFBS010000123.1 coordinate 13,589, forward strand.
GAGGCATTCCTTTGGTACTGTGCGCGGTTGGAGCACAGGCAGCCTGATTTCTTTCTGTGACCCCCCTCTTTTAACAGGGCTTTACCATACGTTCCTGCGAGTACACATGTAGCCTACAATGCCAATATACTAGACATCCCTGGTTTGCCTGGTAGACAGGGCAGGAAAAATGTAGCGCCGTTCCCCAGGGACCATCAGTAGGACTCCTGCGTCTGTTACCAGCGTGGCCACCCCTTACGTTCAAAAATTAACCCTGGCATTTCTCCTGGACTGTAAGCGAAAAAAAATCTCCGCCCGGGCCTCTGGCAGCAGACCAGTCTAAAATCTCCAGGAAAATTATATTGGGCCCGGACTCCTTACTGACCTGGCCAGAGTTCCGGTACTAGCCCGCAGTCTGAGAGTCTGGGAGGTTAGGGTACTTCACTAATCCCTGCCCCTCCATCGCATGTGCATCTCTCGCTTCCAAACAGCCTTTTCCCGTGGAGACCAAGTCAGTGCCACGCCGCCGCTCGTTTTCACCTCGCAGCTGCAGGGGGAGCCTTCCCTCCCTCCCACCGTCTCGTCAAGCGTGTTGCCAGCTGTCGCTGTCGTTTTGTTTTCTGTCCAACATACTTCCGCCGCCCTGCTAGACGGAGCTTTCATTTTCGCTGCCCTTTCCACCCTTCACCAGGGGTTGTGAACAGTGCTGCGTTACAGCGGTGACCAACCCAGCGGTATACTGCTATACTCCGAGTGACTTGTTCCCGACGCCAATGGGTTCAAGTTACGGCTTCAACTTCGTGCCTACGTCAACAGTGTGGAACCTTTCAACCGAAAGCGGCGCCCAACGGACGCAACAGAGGCTTGGCGGGAGGGTACTTCAACAAGATGAAGCAGCATGTGCCCTTTCTGTACAGTTCTTCGCTCGTCGAGTGCTTCTCAGTGCCCAATTTAACCTCGAATCACCTCTTACAGACCTTGGCTATCAAGATTTACTCAACTGTCCCGAACTCAATGGCCGACGAACGCACTGTGTCAGCAATCACTGGGCTTAACAGTGCCAAACGAAACCGCCAAGAAATCTCTACAGTTCAAGACCGCGTCCACATTCGCCAACGGCACCGTTTCAACCCGACGGTATGTAATTCAATTTGGACCTCATCGCCCAGTAATATAAGCAGTGTGAACTAACGAAACTCTCATACAGCTGACATCGACATTTTTACGGACTGTTCCTGCCGTGAAATGGTGAGATGTGGTACCAAGCACGCTCGGTAAGCACAGGAGTGAAGATATCAGCGAGTCTGGGGATCTGCAAGGAGACCGCAGCAAATTTGGGCACTTGGCGACGTTACCCGCAGAAGATACAGTCGCCAGTTGGCTTGAACCCTGCGCGACACGGCGACGGCGATACTGACAGTGTACCAAACATCTCAGCAGCCCAAGGCGGCACTCCAAGTCAGTTCACGCTTGGGGGTTTGCGTGGCACAATCGACCCGGATGCCTGCCATCTTCGCGATGTCCTTGATGATTCAACGACAGCATCTGAGCCCGTTGCGACGGTCCCCACTGGTCAAGCCAAGACAGCGAGCAGTAACTCAAGAAAAGCCTTGCTTGGTGTTCCGGAAGCATCGGAGCGGGATAGGTGGGGTCCTTGATGATGCAGCGGACACGGGCGGTTTTTTACTGCCATTACCTGCAGTTTTCACCTGTTGGTGAAGAGGCCCGACAAGACCGCCGTTAACTAGCAGTTAATTTTGACTTGGTCTCAAATTAACCGTACCCTAGAAATTTCCCCTGCATAATGCATCGCGCTGTGGCCCTGATGACGAACCAAAAATATGGTCGACCACACCGCGCGTCACGCAGGGGCTTGACGAAATTGCCCTGCGATGAACTTGTGGTGAAATTTCTTCTGCTGACGAAATTCCTGAACCCGCAGGGGAAAGGTTTAGGGTAACGATAAAACTTGTGACCGCGATGCGATTTCGGTACTCCTTTAAGAAATTTTGATTAGTCTGCTAACTGCGGTTGTCTTTTGAGGCCGACGCCCCCTAACCAACACTTATCGTGCTCAATCGCGCGGGTTTCTGTTCCAAATTCTTGGCTGTTTACTTCTTCTGTTCTGTCTCTTGCGAGTGCAGTCGCTTCGTTTCTTTCACGTTGCCTGCACTCCATTTCCTCACGTCTAGTTGCCGTGAGTTTTCGCCCGCTTCTCTCTATTTTGAACTGAACAGTCATTTAGGTTAGGTTGTATTTCCCATCCGCCTGGCGTATCTGTGTTGACTCGCGGCGGTGAGCATGTCTTTTCACGCTGATCGAGCGTTTATCACCGTATCAGACTTGCTGTTTACATTTAAGTTTGTCGAAATATATGGCATAACTGGTGCAGAGCAGGACCTGTGTGGTGTTTATCCCAACATGCGGCTCTTGCTGGTGTATTGTGTAATCTCTGGCTGTTGGCTGAACGGTTTTCCGTATTTTACTCTGCCCCGGCTTTGTTTACGCGCTTTCACTCAGCGCGTTGCAGCACTGCTTTGCGCATGGGCGAGGTTCTAGACGTGCTTCGACTGCATGAGTGTCAGGGCATCCACCCTCGTTTTTATCTGCTGTTTGAACTGCTTTCTGTCCCGCGACAGCAAATCATATGGTATCACTCCACTCGGAGCACTACATACTACAGGGTTGGCAGAGAAGGACCGTTCTGCCACACTGCTGCCTGTTGAATTAACAGTTAACAAAGACGAACGCAACGTGTCACAGCTGCCGGCGACGAGCCAAAAAATTGGCCAGCCGTGTCACGCGTCACAGGGGTGCTAAATGGCGGTCTGACTATAAAAAAGGCATCCGCCGAGCATAGCCACGCCACTGCTGTTTCGAACCTGCCATGCCGCGTACCAGGAAGCTCGCGTTCAAAACTCGCAAGCCTTTGAAAAAGTTCACCCTGCAGCCCACCTTCAATGCCACAGAGCGAACTGTTTGGGCTGATTCGCTGCCTAAGTTCGCCTGGTATGAGCTCCCCGTGGAGCAAGAGTATGACCATCCCAGCGGAGGCAAGTACACGCGATGCCGCGTCGAGGCGTTCGATTCCCAGGGCTCCCTCGGTTTCCTCCCCCTTCCCCTTCGATATCGCAACCACTGGACCCAGTTGTGCTACACCATCGTACATACACGTTGTGAGTGGGACGCCTGGGAGGCAGCCCTCTTGTCTCCCCCAAAAATTCGCGGGTTCGACCAGAATCTTGCCCAGCACATCGCGAACCAGAACGGCGCCCGTTTGCTATACTACCTCACGATCCGGCGCCAGATCGCCGACGAACTCCTCTCCCACAAGATGGCTGTCGACGGCGATGACCATCTCGACGTTTTCGATGAGTTCTTGATCCGGGACACCCAGGGTTGGCTCTGGAAGGACTACAAAGAGCTGTCGTCGACCGAGCGTGTCTGGTTGAAGGCCGACCCCGGTCACCCGGATAATGCTCCTCATTTTGGTAAGAGCCGTCTCCGTACCACACACTCAGCTTAGACGCAGTCACTTTGCAGACTGGCGCCAGCAGAAGAATGTCGCCCCGAACTCCTTCCTCCCATAGACGACCACAGTTGGGTCCGCGGGAAAATCACCCACTACGATTTCCAGAAATCCTGGAACAGGAGGCTGAGGGACGTCCTCACATTTTTTCGCCACGAGGACCTCCGGGAGGAGCTGGGCGAGAATGCATTCCGGTCCGACGCCGGTTGCCATGAGGGCCACATCCCGGGGGGTCTATTTCTCACCGAGGAACAGGACCTGGCCTTCAACCACCCGCCGAAGTGAGTCGAATTATTTCCATCCTCGGCGATTTCTCTGACGCACGTTCCCCAGGCCTGCTCCCCGGTAAGCTGGGCCTCTTTTCTGAGCTTCTCTCTCCACCTTACACCCGCCGTAGGACCCCTTCAGCCGCACCCAG
>JAGFBS010000124.1:0-11296 GCA_018397855.1 Boletus reticuloceps
CCCGGTCAACCTTCACGCACAATGGTCGCGTGAACTCGAGCGTTTCTTGAAACGACATACCTTTGACATCATGCCTTACGTCGGAAAGTTCGGGACTCGCAAGGACTGGTGGCAGCGTATCTTGGGCGAAAGCAAACAGCACGCCCATCATCAAATCATTTTGGCTACGGAAAGTGTAAGTATTCTGTTATCGTTATTCACACGACTCACCATTCCAATGGTAGGCTATTCAAGACGATGCGAGCAACATTTACCTTGGATACATTCGGCAGGTAGGAGAAACACCGACATTGTCACCAGCAGCAAGCGGTCGAGAGCAGAAAACAATCTACGGACGCGACTATCTTTCAGTCGTCTTCGACGAAGCTCATTCGGCGCGCAAGTTCAATAAGACACATACCGCATTTTATGCACTGCGAGAAGTCAGTGCATCACTAATCGCGATGACGGCGACACCTGTGATGACGAAGCTCCAGGTAAGTATTGACTCACTTGTCAAGGGGCTTGCTAATGGTTACCTCAGGATCTATGGATCCTTGGTTACATGATGGGGATCAGCACATTCCAGATCAAGGATCGATTTCTTGAACTCACACGAGACTTCAACCGTGCGCAGGTCAAGGACCGAAAAACAGAACGGGAACAGGAGATGTCGGGGGATCGACTCAGGGCACTGCTCGGCGGAAGTGAGATGGAACAAGTTTCGTCGACATCAGACGTGGCAAGTGTTATGCGTCACTGGATCCCACTCATTCGCGAAGGATTCGAGAGATTCGTCATTCGGCGCACACTCAACTCGGTCGATTGTGATGGTAAACCCATCTTTGGCTTACCTCCTTACAGAAACCACGTCTTCTTAGTCGAGCTTCGGGATTGGGAAAAAGAACGTCTTCAGTATATTACCGACGATCTGCTCGAACAGGGTCCAGCAATGACACTTGCCGGTGTGGGGAAAGTACGTGCATCTTATCTTGTTCATCATTAATATTGTGCGTGGGCATCCTGGCCGCCCGCGTGCGACTGGCGGCGTCGCACTTATACAGATCGCACATGACCAGCGACCTCTGCACAGATGGGCGTCCTGGCCGCCCACGTGCGACTGGTGGTGTCACACCTGTGTACACGAGCGTCGCGCTTATACAGATCATATGTGACCAGCGACCTCTGCACAGGTGGGCGTCCGGGACGCCCACATCGCGTTTATGCAATGCACCTAAATTCTCGTCCACCTATTTCCTTTGTGGTCAACTGTCACTGACGTTCAACTTGCAGAACTTTTACATCGAATTTCGACGGGGACTCCTTCACCCGCATATGAATCCATCGCAGGGCAACAAGTGGACAGCTCCAGTCTCACTTGACGAGTGGAAAAACAAGTCCGCATCAACAAAGATGGACATTCTCGCGCAGCTTGTTGCATATCACCTCGCGCACGATAACGCTCCCCCCATCACCCTCGCCGAAGATGGGAAGACCTTGATCTTCCCAAGCGTTGAAGAAGATGCAAATACCGTCTCGAGGAAACATGATTCTGATAGGATCATTGTTTTCTCTCTTTTCCCGAGCTCGAACGAACCATTAGTTCAGGTGAGTTCATATTATTGATCACATTCACAGCTCATCTGTATCCTTATAGGTTCTACAGCTCCACGGCATCAAGGCTATCGAACTCAATGGTAAAACGCCGGTGAACAAGCGTAAGACTGTTTTGGAAGAATTCCGTTCGTCCACTCGTGATGTTGGAGCAAGAGTGCTCATACTGTCCATGGTTGGTACTGTCGGGCTCAACCTTGCGTGCGCCAACATTTTGATCATCGCGGTTAGTCCATTTGTATGTACATTGCCAACATTCACCTAATTCTCGTGTAGGATACATTGTGGTCTGCCCTGGATGATGAACAGCTACGAGGGCGCGTCTACCGATATCCGCAGACGAAAGTCGTTCACGTCTATCGTCTCGTTGCTCGTGGAACCCCGGACATTTTTCTCAACAATATCGCGTACGACAAAGGATTACTGCACGAAGCATTTGTCGGGGTCGACAATCATTCGCGTCAGTTAATATCCCGCCTCTGAGTCACGCACAGACTTATGGTTTCCCAGTTCAACTATTTCACGGTAACGCCAACACTGCTGATCCCACCAAACCTATCCAGAGCGACAATGAAGATTCAGGCAACGATGTAATGGTGGTCGACGAGGAACCACTTGAACCGAAGTCGCGACGCAAACGTGGGACCAAGAAGGCACAAGCTCAGGCAGTTCAACCGCCAATGTCGCCCACTCGTCCTTCAACCAAACGGGTTGCACCAACGTCACCGAGTTCGCCATCGCACCCAAACACACAGCCCAAGCCGAAGAAACCGAAGCCCAAGGTTGTAAGGAAAAAGGATAAAGGAAAACAGGTCGACAACGAAGCAGCGACATCATCCGTCCACGACCCCGCAGCTCAACCAACCAACAGTGGTCCTTCGACTCCATCCATGTCGAAGCAACAAGACATTAGTATGCAAGACACCGTTGATCTTACAGCGGCACCTTCCACTACCGTGAAAGAAGACGATAGCGTCGCTATGGATCCAGACAATGACCCGATCCTCCGAGAAATGCGAGAGGATCCGACGTATTGCAAAGATCCCGACGAGCTGGACGACATGGCAATGCTGAATCTTCACGGTTCATTCCCTTCGAGTCCTTTATCATCCCTCCCCCCTTCACCCACCCCGTTCTCTGATGGGGTTACGCAACGCACTCCACGGAATGTGCCATCACAGCCAGAGGCCGGGCCATCTAACCGCGCCCGCACCGAAACAATTGGCGGTGTCGATCTCGTACCCGGTGGTAGTGGGAGCTTCCGAAAGGGGATGACAAAGGCTGCTCGTCGTGCTCGTGGCAAGCGGGTGTGAGTTGCTCGAATATGTTGTCCTTCTCTTGCGTGTATTTGTCGTGATCGCATGACCGTTGTATTCTTTTACTCGGTACCGAATGTAATACTATGCCCTCCATTTCTTTGACCTTTTCGATGTTCATTGTAATCACATGGTAGGTACATGATATTGCACTATAATCGCTCTTCGTCGGTTGCCGCTGGGCGTCCAGGACGCCCGCTGTGATGCAGTGGCTTGTGCACGTGACTTGATGGCTGTCCGGCGCATGTGGGCGTCCAGGACGCCCGCTGTGACGCCGTGGCTTGTGCACGTGACTATATGACTGTCTTGTGCATACGGGCGTCCAGGACGCCCATATGACACACACGATACACAAATCATTAGAATAGCCATATTCTGTATGTTACTTGTATCTCATCCATTTCTTGACGGATTTACATGATTGTTGGTGCATTGGAAAGCGGTAATAGGGGCCTACATATCCACATGCACGACGGGCGTCCGCGACGCCCATACCGCACACACAGTATATAGCCCACACTCAATGGCCATAGTTTGTATTTTAATCGTATCTTATCCATTTCGTATCCGATTGAAATGCTTGTTGTTGTATTAGGAAGCTGACATAAGCTCCTACATGTCTACACACAGTGCGGGCGTCCTGGACGCCCATATGACACACACAATACACAATATCATTAGAATGGCCATATGCTGTATGTTACTTTCATACATTTCGTGATGGATTGACATGATTGTTGGTGTATTGGAAAGTTGGAATAGTGGCCTACACATCCACATGCACCACGGGCGTCCAGGACGCCCATATTGCACACACAGTACACATGCTACACACATCAATAACTATATTGTACGTGCAATTCTATTCCTCACAGATAGCACTATTGTACAAGGGGTTTGTTACAGGGCCCTACAATAAGCATCATCTTCAAGATGAGAGCTTTACCAATAGCAGCTGTAATAGAGAATCCTACATCTTGTACTATAATGTAAAACCATACATCACGGGTCAACCAGTCAATTACACATGTGAGGCCTCAGATACTCTAGCACAGTTGTACAAGGGGTATGTTACAGGGCCCTACAATAAGCATCGTCTTCAAGATGAGAGCTTCACCACTAATGGCCATAGTATAGAGAATTCTACATTATAACTTTGTAAAACGAATACATCACGGGTCAAACCCCGGATATTCTAGTACTATTGTACAAGGGGTATGTTACGGGGGGCCCTACAATAAGCATCGTCTTCAAGATGAGAGCTACACCAATAGCGATTCAGCCATTTCCATCAATCGACGCATCTTTGGCCATCCTCGCCGCCTCGTTCTCTAGTCACGTGACACCATTTGCTGGCACAATGATGGGCGTCCAGGACGCCCATCGACATGCAAGGCTGTGACTTGAATCTACTTAGCTACTTGGAGCATCTTTAGCATCTATCAATACTTAATGACAGCATGACAATTGACACACCTTCGGGTGTCTTCGCCGCCCCTTCCATGGCTCATTCTCTAGTCACATGACACTATCTGCTGCGACAAGACAGGCGGCCAGGACGCCCATCAATATGCAAAGCAATCCATGACTTGAAAATATACTTCTGTAGCATCCATCAACTCACAATGACAGCATGACTTATATGAGGGCAAGATGAAATAATTTGAATAAAGATTGATTTAGAATAGGGGGTTTGCCTTTTTGTGGAACCCTAGCATCCTAATATGGAAGAATTAGGGTTACAAGTTTCCCCTAGGGAAGGTAAAAGACACCCATAACTAACCTAACACTTGGGTGGGTGGGCTGGGTAGTCGCTTGGTCAGCAGATGGATGGATGGATGATCGGATGATCGGTCGGATGGTTGCGTAGTACTCGGTATCCATTACTACGGTTTTTCCCTACTGCTAACTCTAAATCCTTGTTTGGCTGTGTATGGTGTTGTGTTGATATCTACGTTCTTGGCTAACCCCTAACTTGCGTTTGGTACTGTTGATGTACATTTCCTAGTAAGGGGAAGGACAAGATCTGGTAAGATCTGCGCTTGATTTGCACTGATTTTGCACTGATTTTGCGTAGATGGTCACCCAAACTCGCTGGTGAGCGGGGGGGGAGCGGGGTGTGGGAATGAGTCACCCAACCATGGATGGTCGCTTATTCAGCGGTTGGTATCCCCTTGAAAAATCATTTCTGACTTGGGCGGGTGGGTGGGTCGCTTAGTCAGCATTCACTTGGGTGGGTGGGCTGGGTAGTCGCTTGGTCAGCAGATGGATGGATGGATGATCGGATGATCGGTCAGATGGTTGCGTAGTACTCGGTATCCATTACTACGGTTTTTCCCTACTGCTAACTCTAAATCCTTGTTTGGCTGTGTATGGTGTTGTGTTGATATCTACGTTCTTGGCTAACCCCTAACTTGCGTTTGGTACTGTTGATGTACATTTCCTAGTAAGGGGAAGGACAAGATCTGGTAAGATCTGCGCTTGATTTGCACTGATTTTGCACTGATTTTGCGTAGATGGTCACCCAAACTCGCTGGTGAGCGGGGGGGGAGCGGGGTGTGGGAATGAGTCACCCAACCATGGATGGTCGCTTATTCAGCGGTTGGTATCCCCTTGAAAAATCATTTCTGACTTGGGCGGGTGGGTGGGTCGCTTAGTCAGCATTCACTTGGGTGGGTGGGCTGGGTAGTCGCTTGGTCAGCAGATGGATGGATGGATGGATGATATACATCCCCTTCCATTGTTTCATCATGGTCATTTAATCAGCGCTTAGGTAGTTCTTCTACGTTCCGCCATTCCAACTTAACTTGTTTCTTTTTCGTAGGCTCTCGATTTGTCTTGGATTCCTTCGCTTACACAATCTATTTGGCTCAGTGATTTATTTCAGTCGGTTTGACCGTGGGCTTTTCATTGTATGCTCAGCGTTATAGGTAAGCATAACCTTAGAGTCTAGGTAAATAGTACACCACAAGCCTAGGACATCATCACCTTAACTCTTTGGTGAGCGGTGGTGGAGATCAAGGTTGTCATCTCCCTGAAAGCCATACAATCTACGTTTTTGGTCATGTCTGTGTTCCCCTCAAAACATTGTTCCTGGTGGTGTCTACACTCATCCCCTTTTGGGTCGCTGACATCATCACATCGGCTGTGGCCCGCGAGGTCCAGGCTTCAGTTCCCACAATGTTCATAATCAACTCAACCATCTGCAGTATTCAACAAGAGATCCTCCTGATTGGTCGATCTTCCGTCTATCTCTACCCACTTTATCATGATCCCTGATGACTGTATACCATGAAGTGATCTATACAAATACACAAATATTTCATCCCCTGCTTGCAGGTCTAGGTGTGCCCGGGGGGCCATGGAATTAACTTCCTTGTGATGCTACATTCAACACATTCCCCCTTTCAGTCAATTACATCGGCATCCACTCTGCTCTGTTCACTTCACCAGCATACCAGCACAGTATACCAGCATGTGTTGTACAACCTGTGGACCAGTTGCGCTCAGATCACTGGAAGGTAACTGGCTTTGTGGGAAAATGAGAATGCGCTAGAGCGTAGAAAAGCGAACCGTTCATCAACGGTTGTTCAATGGTTCATCTTAATAGGGGCTATTTCAGCCGCTCAATGGTTCGTTTAAATAGGGGGTAGCTCTGCGCGTTGTGAACAGGTTAGGAAGACGAGGGTATATTTATAGCGTCTGTAACAGTTAGTAATGCAAACGACGTCCAGAATCCGACAGTCTATCACACCTACAATGGATATTAGTTTGACCTTTTCATTCACTTCACAAATGCTGTTCACTCTCCAAGCCATGACCTTGCCTGTTATTCATTCTCGTGCCCCAGACCTTGTCGTAAATCATAATACATGGTCATGTTGTCTTCCTCTCCAGAGCTGATATCTGACCGGTACCACATTACAAAATGATCCGGCGCTGGTGAACAGTACCACCCACATTTTGTTATTCGCCAGTCATCTCAATTGGGCACTGTCTGGATGACAGGTTGTACATTTTTGTGGGTGGAAGGAAACCTGTTATAACACATGATGTATTATGGATAATCATTGCATCTGGTGAACCCATTCATCAAACAGCAGACCATTGTAAAAGTCCTCCAGTCTCTCTGACGGTACCATTCTCGCAAGGAGACCTTGCTCCCTAGCCCGTAGAGTCTTTCGGCGTGAGCGGAATACATACCAAGTATGTCGACCTTCCCCATTGCATCGATCATATGGCGGAGCTTCGTCAGACATGGCGCCCCGTCTGCATTTTCAATCTCCATCTTGATTTGCACGTAGATTGCAAAGCGTGTGCTAGCAGGGGCTGCGCGCTCTATTGCCTCCCAGTGAGCATCCCAGATGATGCGAATCAAAGCCGGCATCCTTCGAAACCTGATCGTCGTATGCTCATCTGTGAGTTCCAAGATCGCATCACGAACAGACTTCCATTTATACTCCTTTTCTGAAGGCGGATCAATACAACATAATGTATAGCATGTGGCGGGAGAGTAGATACCAACCTTCCGCTGCATTGCTCCAGTGGATCTCCCAAGTTTTCCTCATCTCCTCATTAGCCAGGAGATCCTGCGTGTTTGGATTCTCCTCCCTCCGGCCTGTGACAGGGCTGGAAGTAGGCCAGGTGATATTTCTCATTCCCGTCCCCGTCCCATTGTCATTGACATCTCCGATAGTGGGCGCAGGGATCTGTTCTCTCAACGGAGCAATGACCATACCCACGTCTTCCACATTGTCCACCACCATGGCATCGCTTGCTGTTCAATTCATGAGAAGGCGATTGCACATTGATTGGCCGTTTTACTCACGCAGGACTGAATACATCACTGGGGAAATCTCGTATGCAGATAAGTCCATCACGTTACGCTCACGCCAGCGAGCAAGGCAATGTGATTCCGTGAAGGTTGGACAGACCCGGCTGATCTGCCATTCTGATTCTGTCTGCAATTCCTACAACGAAGTCGATGTCAAGGCCTACATGCATCCAGCATAAATGCGTGCTCGCACGAAGAAAGTCCAGCAAGGTATTGTGCATATGCAGCGATATTGCACTGGTTCCCTTGATGCGTCCAAGTCCTTCCGTCATGACCATCTCTTTGATGCTTTGCATTATTTTGGCATTGTCCGTTGCGAGCCGCTTTGCCAGAGTCCGGCGGAATAGTGTATCTATACCCTCAGCCGCATTTAGCTAGGCAGGTCGACAAGCATCGATCATAAAGATAATTAAATTCGCCCTACTGGAACGTACATACAATGTTCGGGGTAGTGGTCACCTGTACCCTTATGAATCAGTTTATCGAAATGGTGGGTGGTGACATATCCTACATTGTTGGACATGCCTGGTGACGCGCTTTCTGTGGTGGACCGTGGTGGGAACCGTGCTAGGCATTGGATACAACTTATATATTGTTCCGAAGCCTCTTGCATGTAATATGCATCAAGGTCGCGAGTCAAACCGCATGACATAATGATCAAGGCTGGTCGAGTATTATATAAGGATGGCACATGTCACCGTCACGGGGTGAAACGACCAAACCCACCAAAGGGCCTAGCATTTGGAATAAGAGCACTCGGGAGCTTAGACTGTTGGTAGTTCTGGGAACCCTCCAAGAGAACAAGACCGGAGGGTCTTGTACTACATGGCTATAGTATGCATACTACTAGTACATGCGCTGGTACTACTGGGTACCATGAGGCGAACATGAGTTGCGATGCTACTGGAGGATAAGCACACTTATATGGACATGTGTTAGATGGGAGGCACGAGGTGGCCACGATGCGCGACATGTGTACGTCTGGAGCGCACAGCCTCATAATCAATATTGTGGAATAATAATGGGCTAAAGTATAGAAAGGCGAATGGTTCTTCAACGGTTATTCAACGGGTCGTCAACAGGTCGTCAACGGGTCGTCAACGGGTCGTCTGAATATAGGGGCGAATTGGAGCGTGTGTAACATCGGGTGTGTACACCTATGATGTACAATGCATCGGAGGACTTTAGGCGAATCCAGTGTGTTCTGTGGCAGGCCCGAGTGGGATTGTCGTGTGCCGTTCTGTGGAGTATCGTGCATTTCAGGTCCCCTCTCAAATCCGCGATACGCGGCTTTCAGAACAATGCAATATCCAGGGTTAGCACTGACTTATCTACAAAGCGTGGGTAGTAGTATTGTAAACCGTTCATAACCATTCATGAAGTGTTGTAAATTGTACATGTCTGACTCGGAGGTTGCGGTTCATGTAATTGGACGGATGTACTACCACTGCGTCACGACGCTCTTGCTGGGACATCTAGGGATGGCGCGAACAGCCACATGGCAGTGATGCCGAGAGAACAGATGCATTCCGTCGATGCAGCCATGGCTAAAAGGTGCTTCCGACCCAGACGCGCTGGGAAGAAAAGATAGATCTTAGATGTCGCTTATCATATCCATCCCAAATGCCCTGGAAAGGGAGGGTCATGTGATGTGTGGGTTCCCCACCTATAAAGACCCATCGCCATCTTATCGAATCCATCTGCGATCTGCGATCCTGCTCCTGCTCCATCCCACCATATCGCCCTCGATTATTCCCTGTTTCCAACTCGAAACCTCCCCATGTCCTCCAACAAGGATCGTCTTTACGTTGCTCTTCATGCACGTGGTGGTGCCCCGACAATGCCTGGAGGCGAGGACAGGTATGTCATCCATCCTTCCTGTCCGATACTACATACAATCCGAAACCGACCTTCAAGGTACCATTGGGCCCTTGTGGTAGCTCCGAAGAAGGAAAGGGACGACTCGTGCGGCATCCGAATGCATGCGAAAAATGTCGTCCAGACCGGCGGGACACAGGGGTGGGTATACGAACAGGTCAATAGCATCAGCCTCGCCCCCACCGGGTCCAGTCTCGTCCGCATCCGCATCGCCAAGATTGTAGACACCACCCGTCTGCTTGATGCGCTGCGCAGCGTTGAAGTCAGGTCGGATTTGCCTACCTGGAACTGCGTCTCCTGGGTCATGCAGGCGTTACAGGATCTGGGGGAAAGTGAGGGAATCTTGGGAAGAGGGGTCCTAGCATGGGAGAAGGTGAGGGATGCCGCGATGCTTTATGTGACGAAGAAGCGTGACGAGGGCCGTTTCTCTCGGGAGGGCGACTGGGACACGACCAAGGTACCCACATACGACTTGATAGAGGAACGTGAGACCAGCCCCTGATGGCTCTCATATTGTGTTTGTCTACCGTTGTACCTTCTAACGCTTTCTCTACCGACGTTTGTCAATATCAATACCTATGTCCCAGACCGGCCCCTGATCGCTACGTCGTGTTTAAGAACAAAGGCACGGGTTATACAACGCACCGCCTGTGGTAGGGAGGGAGCGGACTGACGGGCGAGTTGCTACGGTATTGGAACGCGGACACTCTCATGGCACCGAAGAGTGAGTGAATCCAGAAAGCCAATTACATATGTCATATGTCTACAGCCCCGTTTTGCGTGTGCTTGAAGTGATGCTTCGGACCCAGTTACAAACGCTATACACACACCATATGCTTCCCGTCGTTCCTCGTACTAGTTCACAAGTTATTTAACACCCAGTATCAATCCCTATTTCAACGACCCATGGAAGAAAGGTGGACGAATTAGCCGCATATTTAGACGAACCGTTGAAGAACGGTTTGACGAACGGTTGGCTTTTCTATACCCTAGCTCATTAACACTCTCCCACAAAGCCCACTGCCATCCCACGCTATTGGTCTTAAGGCGATGCTCTCCAGACTCATACATGTCGGGCGTCATAGTCGCCTCGTGCCTCCTATCGACCCCAATGCCGCACAGGTATACTCATTCTCCAGTCACATTGCAACTCACGTTCACCCCATGTTACCCGGTGGTACCAGATCATATCCTAGTATCGTTCTCATAGCTACGTACTGCACGGTCTGTGCATGATTATCGATGGTATATATAGTAGACGGGTAGTATGTAGATGCATTCTCTAGTCTTGTTCTTTGTGTTTTCCCTTGTATTCAATCCATACGGTGACTAGCATATCGAGCCAATTGACATCATTACATCGCACTCAACAAGGATCTAGTTCGGGCCATTCTCATTGATTGGATATTTGGTCCTTTCAGCGTGTATGCTATTGGAACCATGGAAACCGGCCGAAGTACTTCAACCGCAAGGCTTCCATTTCCACTTCCTGTTGCATCGGATCCAGAAAGTGGTCCGCCTCCTCCTTCCACCACATGTTCATCGGATTGGCTTCCAGACATGCCATGGTATATTCCCAGTAGATCGGATACCACCCCGCCGTTTCCCAATCTATGATTCCAACCACATCATCTCCGCGCACCAGGATGTTGAAGCTGCTGAGGTCGGCATGGGA
>JAGFBS010000125.1:0-10720 GCA_018397855.1 Boletus reticuloceps
AGCTTCTTGACTTCCAGATGAACAATTCCAATTTTATGAAGATGGTCCGAATCACTCAAAGCCTGGTGAGGAAGTACAGGAAAGCAAAGTCGTCATTGGCAGAAGCAATGGCGGCAATTCATTGCTCTTGATAATGCCGTGACCGAGGGACAGAAGCTAGGATGGGCCAAACAAGAGCAAAAGGCTCAGAAGGGTCGGGCCAATGATGTGTCTGAGATGGACATCTTTGATGTTCAATTGAAACAGGGTATGTAATAACATAAAATGCCTGATATCCGGAAGATGACACACAGAAAGCCCCCTCAATCCAGGCTGTGGAGCTGGCGATTCTTGGTGCAAAGCCATTGTCGGCTGCCCTAGATGGGAGAGCAACTGCTTGGCTAACCTGGGGAATCAAAATTGAGGAATACCAGATTCGGCTAGCTAAGAACACCAGAAATGTCGGTGTGCAAGCTACAGAGATCGAAAAACTGGTGCTGGCTCGTAGGGCTGATCGCCTCAGCTCTGAGGTATCTGGTTTCTGCTCCGAGGCCTCTGCCTATATGGACTTAGAAGAGACGAGCGACGGAGCGTCGGATAGTGACGGCAAAGAGGGAGAGGGGGACTCAACGGCCGAGGATATCCTAGATATGCTCAGTGGACAGCGGCCACACCGGGTTAAATTGCCTTTGCCCTCAACTCTTGGAGCTGAAAAGTGTTCGGCCCTTGGATTGGACACTTTTAGAGACCTGGAGCTGAAGCTTCGTACTGGGCAAGCCAACAATGCTCTTCAAGAGGTCCGCCTGGCATTGGTACACAAGGCAAATCTTTTCCAAAAGGATGTGCGCCACACTGGCAATTATGCTAAATCTACCCGTGCTTGGGGCAAGATCCATGCAGCGGATGGGGTGTTGCATATACAAGCCTCCATATACCGAGCCTCTAGGAAGGCGATGGTATCCCTCGGCGCTGATGAAACATTGCTTGATAAATATAAGCCAATGCTTGATGAGGAACTCAAGGCTAACACTGCCAAAGGGATGCCGGATATCAGGGGTCATCGGAATGACAAGCTTGCCTGGTTCTGGTCTGTCGAGCTACCAAAAGATGCCGAGCAGATGGACTGGCTGTCCAAGTGTGGGTTCATCTGACTCAAAAACACTCGGCAAGCTAATTCATGATTTGGCAGTTTATCTGGTCCAATGGCTTCAGGCGAAGGCTAAAAGGGACAGATGGGCGGAAGAGGAAGAAATACTCAGAAGTGAGTTTCAATGGACAGTAGCTTTCTTTGATAGGAGGGCAGGAGACTGGGAGCACCGAGCTATCGTCTCCGAAAACAAAAGCCTCCACGGTCCAGCTTGCTATGCCGAAAGGCAAAAGGCTATTTACCGTCGGCTGTGTGACTTGTGCTGAGAGTCCTGGGAGTCGAGCACTAACGGGGCTGCTCGAGACCTTTCACCTGGGTCGACGGGGATTTGACCAACGGGACACTACCAATGTTGATTAGATTGCATGAGGTAGCCATTAATATCAGAAGGTTTGTTGGAGCACCACAATGAATTTCGGCCTGATTGTTTGTCCAGATCGGGAAGGCCCACTGACTCAGCGAGGTCCAAGCGGACTTGTTGTCGTGTCTTGCTTTCACTGATCTTACCATAATCATGCAACCAGATAAACAACCTACTGAGCGATTCAAACAAGGTACCATGCAGATGGTGGCATATTATGCCTCGTGCTGCTTGGAAGTAGCCACGCGACATTTGCGCGATTCTCCCTTGACGTCCTGGTCAGAGGATTGGGAAACAAATGTGGGGTTGGATTTGGTACGAGAAATCTCGATTTAATTCTCGATTTAATCAGAATCTTTAGCAAGACTTTATGTACGCATTTGCAATCTGCGGTACCGTCCGACCAATGTTAACACGGGCCCCAAAATGCCTCTCGGCGCTCTTCACGGCCGCGAGTGAGATAGAGCTACAAAATGCCCTTCGTCAAATTAAAGATTCCGACTGGGATATGTTCTCAACAGCAAAGAACATCCTTCCGGGCTGGGCCCCTGTATCTGCCGAGCAACCCTTCGGTTTGAAAGGCGCATGGTGGTGTGGCAATTCTCCTGATCAGCCACGTCGCCAAGAATTCAAGAACACATTCGAAGGGCTGGCCGAAGAAGCCCGTGATTTCTTCCAGGTATGTCTTGTCACCTGTTCCCAAGAACAATGAATCAACGGGTGTTAGAATCAATGGCCTTCGGCCCCATCACAGGTGGTTAGCAACAACAATGTGGAAGACATTGACAAGGAACGAAAGGAACTGATGGAGGAGCTGGAGGCATCCTTCATCGAGCTGCAAGATTTGGACTGAAGTATGCTAGAGGTATGGAGGATTCTGCAGACTGTGGGGAGGCTTCGGGTGTGAGGGTATTGAGCTGGGTTGGTTGGTTGCATTGAATTACGGATGATGTTACAACACTGCGTGGAGTCGGTACTACAGTTATTTATGTATGGCCGGGAACCTTCTCCAGAGTCATATAGTGGCATCATGAGATGTCACAATGCTCGTGAACATTTTCCCTCATATAAAATGCAATTACCCCCCAATTGCCATGGACAGGACCCACTCCATGCAGCAACAACTGCCCGGACATAGCTACCACGGTTCCCACATTGTACCAAAGCCGAAGGCCGAGGGAAGGAAGGACCAAGTCTAGCTCCTCATACTCACCTACGGTGGCCAGGAGATCAAACCATTGTGGCCTGCCATTTGCATCCAGATGTAATGGACTGGCGCAATTAACCATGACCGACGCGACATTATAGACCGAAGGCCAAAAGCCGAGCACTGATGCCATATCGGCCTCTGCATTTCCCTCGGCCCATCACCTAAGCCTAACCATGACCTCACGACCGGTAGCATACATGTCGGGATGCATAATCACCATGGCACCAGACAAAATGGCGGCTTGGTCTCTTGAAGCCAGTACCCATTTCCTTCCAGCCATCCCTCGCCTCTCACCCTTCAAAACGGCCGACACCTCGGGGGAGGCAACTCCAGTCTTCGGAATTATTATTTAGTCTCATATGACTCTCCCATTGGCAGTAGGCGTGTGGCTCACATGTCGGCCCTGCTGGAACCATGCGGGCGAGATGTTGATAGCTCCCTTTAAGGGAGCTTCTTCGTTGAATAAATTGGATGAGGTGCACCATCTGGGGCCTTTGGATCCCTGAACACTCTGCAGCAGAGGAGTCTCCAGTAGCTTAATCGTGTCCCACATCAGTTTCTACGGAATGTCAGGTTGGATATTGCAAGTCATTGTGATAGCACACCTGGTTAGGGCGACTGATGGAACTCGCAGAACTCGCCGGTGGGGCACCACCAAATGCGTGATTGAGGTGGATGCATTGTTAGGAGGAAGTCGATGGGCTATCGGATCCCAGAGTCTGCGTAAGAAGGTTGCGAGCTCTCTCGTCACGTCGGCCCTCGTTGCGCACGGTCAGATTATTGACTTCCTTTGACAGGTCTCGAACACGTTCCAGCGTGATCTGCAATGGAATATGGATAGGATCGCGATCAAGAGCAGGGTGACGAGCGCGTCGAAGCTGTACTTTCTCACATTGGTGATGATGACAGGTCCTCCATCGGCGGCGCGTTGGAGATCCGAGAAGACGGAAGGAAGAAGAAAACGAGAGAGCCCAGGTAGCTGACGAATATTGGTTACCACTCTCTGCAGTTCGAGGTTAAGACGGTACAGCTCTTCATGTTGATCTCCACCAGGTGAATCCAAGGTATTGCGAATGAGGAAGGCAAGACGCGTAAAGTCATCCGCCAACTCCTTTCTTTCCATGCCAGATGTAGTGACATCATCCAGGGGAGAACGGAGGCGAGTGAGTTGGCTCCAAAAGACACGTCGTCCCTGTTCCAGGAGCTCAACTGCTTTAGCGGGGGAACCACGACGGAGACAAACTGAGAACGCGTCCACTGCGGGCGACGAGGTGCTGAGGCGATGATGGTAGGATGGCCAGGTGTTGGATGAGTAATCGGAGGGAGGTTTCCTATGCGAGAAGTATAGTAGGATGCTGAAAGCCTTCAGCAACACGGATCCATGACCTCCTTGTCGTTCGACTGCTTCAACCTTGCGAACCGATCACAAAGACGGTTTGCAAGGTTGTCTAATGATGTTGACAGGTCGAGGTGTCCTTTCTGGAGAAGATCGAGGGCTTCTCGGCCGAGAGCAATGGCCTCGTCGAGGTCCTCCGTGCCCCCGAGTTGCTTGTACCGGGCGGAGAGATCAGCTGCAACATTGTTCAATGACGTCGACCGATTAGGATGCCCTTCCGGGCGAAGTTTAAGGGTTTCTCGGCCGAGGGCCTCTTCGAGGTCCTCCACGACCCCGAGTTGCTTATACCGGGTAGAGAGATAAGTTGCAACTGTCCAACGATGTCGACCGATTAGGGCGGACTCTCGGGTAAAGGCCAATGGCTTCCTGGCCGAGAGCAATAGCCTCGTCGAGGTCCTCCATGAACCTGAGCTGCTTGACCGGATGGAGAGACGAGTTGCAAGGTTACTTAATGACATGGACCGATCAGGGTGTCCTTCTGGGCAAAGGTCAAGGGCTTCGCGGCTGAGGGCGATGGCCTCGTCGAGGTCCTCCATAACCCTGACTTGCTCGTACCGGATGGAGAGATCGACTGCAAGATTGTTCAACGACGTCGACTGATCAAGATCCCCCGACGAACACTATCGGATCCGTCCTCTTCTTCTCGTTCACTATACTTGATATCCTGCGCATAGAACATATGAAAAGCGGGATGGAATGTGTTCCTGATTTCCACGTCCTCATTGCGGTGTCCGTCGCTCCCTCTAACATCAGCTGTCAGAACTCCAGGTCACCGCCCTGAGTGTACCGTGAGCGCAGTCGTACACATGTCGAGTAACCCTTACACTCCTGGGTCATTGCGGATGATAACGGTAATCGAGTGAATTATGCAACCTGCTTCGTGGTAAAGCGTGGAGGGGAGTGTTGGATGATGCGGAGTGCAACAGGAAAGAAGGTATGTCGATGCACTCTATATCGAGAGAGGACCCCATATCGGCCAGGTGCCGATTCACAACATATGGTGGAGAAAGGAGCGCCCGAGTCAGGGTGAGGATGATATTGGAACCCAACGCGAGGTTGAGGAAAGGCGTGGGCTGGAAAGGTGAACGCCGGAAGGGAGCCTAATGATCAGAAAAAAGGAAGTTAATGCTGAAAATGTGGTATACCTTTGTCCCATTCGCATGCGAAGCTGTCGTCCACCATGTTTTCTCTGGTCGGGGTGACAAAGAAAACTTGTAACGCGTGAAGATCGTGAAGGAAGGAGCGAGTGGGCGACTTGATGAGAAAAGCCGGCGAGCAGGAACGGATGCTGCCTCTCAGGGAGGTCTTACTGGCAGAGCGCGTATAACGGTGTGGTGGACGCAAGCACAAAGTGCAAAAGTGGCCCCGGAGTGGCGTTGCCAGCGACTCCGATTGAAGAGTCCGGCGTCGCAGGGTGACCGTTTTACGACGACTGCCATTTCACAATGCCAGTACGCCGATGGGCTTCTGTTATTGGGTACGTCATCCTCGAGGCATAGTACTCGCAAACTTTTTCAAGGCAGGCATATTGGAATACGGTACGAGTTCGGTACGAGACAAGGGTCAACATGTCCAAAGTCTCGAGGTATCAATAACATCGCCCGCTCTTCTTGTCAACCAGGGCGGCCAACCCGGATGCATGACTCAAGGTGCAACTTGAAACTACATGTGCCGGTGGAGCACCCGGGTCGACATCGATTCCTCGTTCTCCCCTACGCGAACTCACCCGAATTCAGTCTGGTCCAAGCTCCCCAAGTCGGTGCACCCGCCATTCGTAGCACCAGGCGGTACAGTATACGGGCGTCGTGGTGACATCGACATGCATGACTCCGCTCGCTTGCTTCCAAGCTGCCCAAATGGAAAATACCGCTCGACAGACCCGTTGAATACCGCAGCCATCATCCTCTGGGAAAGGATGATCGATGAGTCGTGGACGACACGACACCAAGGACGCGGGCTGTTGACTCTATTCATCTGTGTGCATGGCACTCAAGGTTGTTATTCTTGCTTACATTCATTCACCTGGCGGCGCCTACGCACCCACACGGCTCCGACAATTAATCCGTCGTTGCGCTACGATACATGGTATTTGTTGCATACTCTTGGACAGCACGTGCACTGGCAACGATTTAACCAAGGCCTCAAACAAATGCGCCAAAGTTGATATAGATGCGTCGTCGATCGAGAGCGATGTGCAGAGAGCCCAGACGAGTAATCATGCCATCGCCGGGATTATAATACATCTCAGTACAACAGATCAGTCTCCCCGTGTACATGACGACGCATACAATGCCACGACATCGGAGTAGAAGACAGGGCAATTCAAAGACCTACATGAATGAACGGGATCCACTCCGCAAACGACGCGTTGCCACTCTCCCGAAGACGTCCAATAGCTTCGTGCAGTGCTCGTGCAGCCTCCCGATGGTCCGGCCTCCCTTCGTTCCCAAACAGTTGCTCGTACATGTCTCTTGCCACATCAGGCGCGATCTTATCGCTGATCGACCACATCGTCCCAACCACTCCCCCGTACCCCGCAAACAACATTCCCGCCGCAATATGGATCGCCTCGTCGGATAGATCCTTGTCACCCGTCGCCGTCTGACATGCAGAGAGAAACGCAAGCCCGCCATGGGGACGTGACAAAGCAAGGATGTCGCGCAGTGTCAAGCGACGTTGATCGGCAAGACAAAGTCCACTTTCGGTGGGACTCGCCGCATCTTGGATTCCGTGACATGCAAAATGGACCCAATCCGACTCTTTCATCAGCCCAAGTACTTCTTCGACCGTTCCGGCAGAGGATTCCAGGTAGGTAGTGTCCGTTGAAGGTGAATCCCTGATCACATCCTTGATGTATTCGAGCTCGGTGTGGACGCCTGGAAGTCGGCCTAGACCATCCGAGGGTGGCTGACGGACAGCAAGGAGGCGGAGGCTGGTATGAGGTGCTGTGCTCGGGTTGGGTGGGAGGACAAGAGCGCTAAGGGTAGGGATGTATGTCGAGATCACGAAATCGTATACTTTGTGGCCAGGTCGCGAATAGTGGGGATCATAGAAACCAGCTGCATGGATAGGAAGGAACACGAAAGGGCCAGTTGGGCACCAAAAAATGCGTGATAAATCACCAGGTAACTGTTCGGAGACAGAGATAATCAAATCAACTGTAAATTCGAGGGACATCACATAACGAACCGAGAAAGCCAAGGCATCCAGAACAGGTTGGCCAACACATTTCCACAAGGGAGCCAAGAAGGATTCCCAGCTAACACCATCCAGCGTTGCAGTTTTCCCTTCCCTACAAGCGTGACGGAGAAAACTCTTCATGATGTTCTGAAGACCGATTGATCGCTCGAAAGTGAAATTCGGCAGTGGGACATGAATGACGTGATCGACGTCAGCCACAACAATCAACGCATCGCATCGGTTTTCTGCAGCATTCAGTATGACGACCGGCCCAGAGTGTGCTGAAGCACGGAGCTGAGAGAACTCTTTGCGAAGCAGGAATTGCTCGAAGCCTGGCAAGCCGCGGATCGTCTGCAGCAGTTTATCTCGCTCGATCGCGAGCGTACGGTGTCTATCAGCCTCTTGTTGCAAGGATGCTCGAGACTCTCCTGAGAACAAGGCCAAAGACTTTTCGCGACTGGCACTAGCATTCTCTAATGCGACAGACAGTTCTCGAAGTCTGCGTGCGTGGTCTGGATGAGCGGACGACAAGTCTTCATAAGAGCTGCGAAGCTGCAACAATTCGCCCCAAACAATTGATCGTCCTTGTTCGAGCCACTCTACAGCAGTCTCCGGGAGTCCCGCAGCCAATGCCGCTGCTGCCGCCTCACGCACGACATCGGCACCTCGCTTGAGTTCGGAGTAACGGTGTGCAAGAGGTAGACCGATCCATGCTGAGGAAGGAGGTTAGTGGCAACATAATATGCGTGGAGGAGTGAATGATGGCTTAGGCGCCGAGCGCATGATATCCATCTCTGCGATGCATGAAATCGAATACCACTGGGGCCAAAGGGGAAAATAGCAGCATGCGAAAAGAGGGAAATCGCATCCTGGAGGTCCCTCAGTTCCCCGAGGCGTTCAAAGCGAGTGACGAAAATGTTGCCAAGGGTATTAAGATGCATGGGTTTATCAGGGTGACCGTGAGGAGTGAGCCCAATGGCGTTGCTGAGCGTCGAAATTGCATTCTTGAGATTAACCAACTCCCCGAGGCGCTCGTAACGAGCGACGAAGGCACCGCCGAGGCTGTTAAGAAAGTCGGGCTTGTCGGGGTGGCCATCAGGAGTGAGATTGACAGCATTGCTGAGCTGCAAAATTGCGCTCTCGAGACCAACCAACTCCCCAAAGTGCTCGAACCGAGCGACAAAGGCATTGCCGAGGCTGTTAAAATATATGGGCTTGTCAGGGTGACCATGAGGAGTGAAGTCAACGGCATCCCTGAGCATTGACATTGAATTCTCGAGATCGACCAGCTCCCCGAGGCGTTGGAAACGAGTTCTGAAGGAGCTGCCAAGGCTGTTAAGATACATGGGCTTGTCAGGGTGACCCCGAGGGGTGAGGTCAACAGCATCCCTGATCATTGAAATTGCGTCTTCGAGATCACTTAACTCCCCGAGGCGCTCGAACCGTGTGAGGAAGGAGGCGCCGAGGTTGTGGAGATACGCGGGCTTCTCAAGGAGGTCGTCGGGGGAGAGGTCAACTGCATTCCTGAGAGTCGAAATTGCATTCTCCAGATCAACCAGCTCCCCAAGGCGCTCCAAACGAGTGACGAAACAGGTGCCGAGGTTGTTAAGATACCCGGGCTTGTCAGGGTGATCGTGAGGGGTGAGGTTGACGGCGGCCTTGAGCGTTGAAATAGCCCTCTCAATATCATTCGGCTCTCCGAGACGATCGAAACGGGCGGCGAAGGTGTTGCCAAGGTTATTAAGGTACATGGGCTTGTCAGGATGATCATGAGAGGTGAGGTCAACAGCACTGCTGAGTATTGAAATTGCATTTTCAAGATCAACTAGCTCCCCGAGGCGTTCGAAACGAGTTCTGAAGGAGTCGCCGAGGTTGCCAAGATACCCAGACTTGTCAGGGTGACCATGAGGAGTGAGGTCAACCGCATCCCTAAGTGTCAAAACTGTATTCTCAAGATCGCTCAACTCCCCGAGGTGCTCGAAACGAGCCAGGAAGCTGGTGCCGAGGTTGTTAAGGTACATGGGCTTGTCGGGGTGGTCATGAGGAGTGAGGTCGACGGCACCAATGAGGGTTGAAATTGCATCCTCGAGATCGGCCTGCTCCCCGACGCGCTCGAATCGAGCCACAAAGGCGTTGCCGAGGTTGTTCAGAAAGTCAGGCTTATCAGGGTGACCACATGGAATGAGGTTAACAGCATCCTTGAGGGTTGAAACTGCTTTCTCCAGATCAACCAGCTTTCCGAGCCGCTCGAAACGAGTCACGAAGGTGTTGCCAATACTGTTGAGACACATGGGCTTGTCAGGGTGACCAGGAGGAGTTGAGTCAACGGCCTTCTTGAGCGTTGAAGTTGCATTCCTGAGATCAACCGATTTCCCGAGGCGCTCGAAGCGAGTTCTGAAGGAGTCGCCCAGGTTGGTAAGATACCCAGGCTTGTCAGGGTGACCATGAGGAGTGAGGTCAACGGCACTCTTGAGCATCGAAATTGCATTCTCGAGATCAACCAACTCCCCAAGGCGCTCGAAACGAGTGACCAAGGAGTTGCCAAGGTTATTCAGATACGCGGGCTTGTGAGGGTGATCATGAGGAACGAGGTCAATGGCATCCCTGAGCATCAAAACCGCATCTTCGAGATCACTGAGCTCCCCAAGGCGGTCAAACCGCGCTTTGAAGGAGTTGCCGAGGTTTCGAAGATATGTTGGCTTGTCAGGATGATTGTGAAGAGTGAGGTCAACGGTTTCCCTGAGCGTGGTAATTGCATCCTCGATATCATTCAGCTCCCCGAGGCGCTCGAAACGAGCTTTGTAGGATTTGCCAAGATAGTTGAGATACTCGGGCCGGTGAGGGTGACCATGTGGGGTGAGTGCAACAGCATCCCTGTGCCTGGAAATTGCGTCCTCCAAGTCACTTAGCTCCCCGCGGTGATTGAATCGATACAATAACGCGACACCAAGACTCCCCAATCCTGTGCGATGCTGGTCATCCAAAGCGGAAGTAGTCCTAATCACTTCCACCAAAATTGCGATTGCCTGCTCTAGGACGGCTAGATCTCCGAGTCGTTCGAAGCGGCCCAACAACTGGACGCTTAAAGTCCTTGCCTCCTCCTCCGTGATGCATGAAGCTTCAGCTTGCTCTACCACATCTGTCACTTGGATACCTATCTTGCCGTTAGCAAATTGGCAGATTGTGTAGATGAATGGGTTTCGTACCTGCAACAACCGCTTCTTTGTCCTTGTCCGTGTACGCTGCGGAGCGTAATGAAGAAGGCACATCCTGTGAGGGTCTAGCTATTTCGTCCGTGTCTTTGTACTGCCCCGCACATTCATGGTAGGCGTTAGAAACGCCGGATTCCTGTATGTTGTCCTATAGAACAGGTATAAATTAGCAAATCAGTACCTAGGCCGCGAGCCTCCTACTTTTGGGGGTACTAGGCGGCGACCTCCTTGATCA